>JAHRHZ010000042.1:35229322-35243888 GCA_024137785.1 Ginglymostoma cirratum | reverse complement strand
ATAATGCAATCAACAAACACATCGAGTTGGAACCCATATACAAATGGCTGAACTCACCATAACAGACCAGACAGTATAGATTCTAAGTGGAGTAGAACAACATCGCTTCATTGGAGGCCTCACTGATGATGTCACCTAGCATAATGACGAAACGTCTGAATGAAAACAAGCCAGGTCGGCGAGCAAGTCAACAACCTCACCCACAACCCGTGCTACAAATCTTTGCAAACACCTTAAATAAAATAATACAGCTTGCAAACAGACCCTTCAGTCCAATTCATCCATGCCTACCAGGTTAACTAAACTGAACTGTAAATCTTTTTTGCACCCTTTCCCATTTAATAACATCCTTCCCATAGTAGGGTGACCAGAATTGTGTGCAGTACTCCAAATATGGCCTTATCAATGTCTTGGTCAGCTGTAAGATGATGCCCCAACTCCTGTATTCAGTGCTGTGACTCATGGAGGCAAGCATGCCAAATGACTTCTGCGCCACCCTGTTTATAGAATCCCAAAGTGTCGAAGCAGGCTATTTAGCCCATTGAGTGCACACTGATCTTCTGAATACTAGAGGGCATAGGTTTAAGGTGAGAGGAAGAAAGTTTAAAGGGGATTGCAAGGCAAGGATTTTTTATACAGATGGTGGTGGGTACCAGGAATGTGCTACTAGGGGCGGTGGTAGAAGCAGATATGATAGCACTTAGATAGACATAGCCAGGCATTGAATAGAAGATTATGGAGGGACACGTGCAGGCAGATAGGATTAGTTTAGAACAGCATCGTGGTCAGTACAGACATGGTGAGCTGAAGGGGCCTGTTTCTGCGCTGTACTATTCTATATTCTGAGCTCTAGAGGAATTTAGAATGTGCAAGGGGGAACTTTAAAGGGTAATTAGGAGAGCTAATGTGGGATAATGGCAGGAAAAATAAAGGAAAACCCTAAACACACAAACCAAAAAACTGCAGATGTTGGATGTCCGAAACAAAAATGAGAATTGCTTGAAGAGGAGAAAGCAGAGTTAATATTTCAGGTCCAGTGACCTTTATTCAAAATGGAAAAAGATGTCTGAAGTTGTTTTACAGGTTCATTATATTGCAGGTAAAAAGATAATAAAGGAACGAATACGGCTCATTAGGACCACAATTTGTGGATCAATTGGAGCATGAGGATGTAAGCAGGATTCTAAATGAATACTTTGAGTCAGTGTTCAGTTGTGTGAGGGATGATATAGGTATAGAAATCAGGAAGAAGGTTTGCGATAAAATGAGAAAGTAGTAGAAAACAAGGAGATTGAGTGGTTCAGTAGCTTAAAAGTAGATAATTCTCCAGGGCCAGGTGAAATGTATCCGAGATTGTTGAGTAAAGCAAGGGAGGAAGTAGCAGAGGCACTTGTAAAAATTTTTCAATTCCTCTCTGACCACAGGCAAGGTGTTGGAGAATTGGAGGACAGTCAATGTGGCACTGTTATTCAAAAAGGGAGGAAGGGATAAACCATGAAACTATAGGCCAGTCAGTCTGACCTCAGTGGTGAGGAAACCATTGGTATCAATTCTGAGGGCCAGAAGTAATCTTTATTTACAGAGGCAGGGATTAATCAAGTGTAATCAGTATGGTTTTGTTAAGGAAGGTTATGCCTGACCAACTTGAATGAACTTTTTTAAACAGTGACCAGGTGTGTAGATGAGGGCATTGTATTTGATGTAGTCAGCTTGGACTTCAGCAAGGCTTTTGATTAAGTCGCACAAGGGAGACTGATACCAAAGTTAAGAGCCTGTGAGATCCAAGGAAATTTGGCAAATTGGATCCACAATTAGCTGAGTGGCAAGAAGCAGAGGGTGATGGTTGATGTTTTTCTGACTGGAAGCCTGTGTCCAGTGGGGTCCCAGAGAGAATAGTGTTGGAGCCCTTGCTGTTTGTGGTTTATTTAATTGATTCAGACTTGAAGGTAGGAGGGTTGATCAGTAAATTTGCGGGAGATACAAAAATTGGAGGGGCATTAAACAGTAAGGCTGATAGCCTTAGACTACAAGAGACATAGACAGACTGGTCAGATGGGCTGATCAGTGGCAAATGGAATTCAGACCAGTTAAATGTTAGGTGATACATTTGTGTTGTACGAAAAAGGCAAGGTATTGCATGATGAATGGTAGGATCCTGGGAAGCACAAAGGATCAGAGGGACTTTGGGATGCATCTACCCTGGTCCCTTAAGGTATCAAGACAGATGGATAAAGTGGTTAAGAAGGCACATGGTGTGCTTGCCTTTATTAATTGGAGCATAGAGTTTAACTGCAGGTGGGTTTTGCTGGAACTATATAAAACGTTTAGGCCACTGCTAGGGTGTGGTGTGCAGTTCTGGAATTCACACTGCAGGAGGGATGTGACAGCACTGGAGAGGCTGCAGAGGAGATTTACAAGGATGTTGCCTGGTCAGTTTGTTATGAAGAAAGATTGATGATTTTGTTGGAGCAGAGGAGATTGAGAGGGGCATTGTACAGAGGTATAAACGGAGGAGACAGGAAGGATTTTATCTCTTGGTGGAGGGATCAATGACTGGAGGACATAGATTTAACATAAGGGGCAGAAGGTTCAGAGGAGATGTGTGGAAAAACATTTTTACCCAGAGGGTGATGGGGTTCGGAATTTATAACCATTAAGGTTGATTGAGGCAAAAACCCTCATAACATTTAAGAAATATTTAGATGTGCTGTTGCAATACCAAGGCATGCAAAGCAATGGGCCAAGTGCTGGAAAATAGGATTAGAATAGTAAGGTGTAGTAGGAACTGCTGATGCTGGAGAATCTGAGATAACAAGGTGTAGAGTTGGGTGAACGCAGCTCAGATAATGAAGAAGGGTTCAGACCTAAAACGTCAGCTTTCCTGCTCCCCTGATGCTGCTTGGCCTGCTGTGTTCATCCAGCTCTACACCTTGTTATCTCAAGAATAGTTAGGTGGTTGTTTTTGATTGGTGCAGATACAGTGGGCTAAAGGGCCATTTTTGTGTTGTAATAGATTAGAACTGGCCAAATAGTTCACATGAAGCAGTCATATTCGTGACAAAAATAAGGCCAATTGGGATTTTGGATAAGTTTAATCAGGCTGCAGGTAGAATTTTAATGAAAACTGAAGAATTTATTCCAATTTATGTCTTCAGAAAAGCATCTTGGTATGTATAATACAAAAATTATTGTGAGAATTGAGCATGTTAGTAGCTGTATACAGCATGTGAAGTATACAGTTGCTAACATGATGGATAACTTACTGAGCACCTCTCTGGCTTGCTGAAATTAGAACATAGGACATAGAACATTACAGCGCAGTACAGGCCCTTCGGCCCTCGATCTTGCGCCGACCTGTGAAACCAATCTGAAGCCCATCGAACCTACACTATTCCATTATCATCCATATGTTTATCCAACGACCATTTAAATGCCCTTAAAGTTGGCGAGTCTACAACTGCTGCAGGCAAGGCATTCCATGCCCTGACTACTCTCTGAGTAAAGAATCTACCTCTGACATCTGTCCTATATCTATCACCCCTCAATTTAAAGCTATGTCCCCTTGTGCTAGCCGTCACCATCCGAGGAAAAAGGCTTTCACAGTCCACCCTATCCAATCCTCTGATCATCTTGTATGTCTCTATTAAGTCACCTCTTAACCTTCTTCTCTCTAACGAAAACAGCCTCAAGTCCTTCAGCCTTTCCTCATAAGACCTTCCCTCCATACCAGGCAACATCCTGGTAAATCTCCTCTGCACCCTTTCCAATGCTTCCACATCCTTCCTATAATGCTGTGACCAGAACTGTATGCAATACTCCAAGTGCGGCCGCACCAGAGTTTTGTACAGCTGCAACATGACCTCACGGCTGCGAAACTCAATCCCTCTACCCATAAAACCTAACATACCGTACGCCGCCTTAACATCCCTATCAACCTGAGTGGCAACTTTCAGGGATCTATGCACATGGACACAGAGATCTCTCTGCTCGTCCCACCCTACCAAGAATCTTACCATTAGCCCTGTACTCTGTATTCCTGTTACTCCTTCCAAAGTGAATCACCTCACACTTTTCCGCATTAAACTCCATTTGCCACCTCTCAGCCCAGCTCTGCAGCTTATCTACGTCCCTCTGTAACCTGCAACATCCTTCTGCACTATCCACAACTCCACCGACTTTAGTGTCATCCGCAAATTTACTAACCCATCCTTCTACACCCTCATCCAGGTCATTTATAAAAATGACAAACAGCAGTGGCTCCAAAACAGATCCTTGCGGTACACCACTAGTAACTGAACTCCAGGATGAACATTTCCCATCAACTACCACCCTCTGTCTTCTTCCAGCTAGCCAATTTCTGATCCAAACCGCTAAATCACCCGCAATCCCATGCCTCCGAATTTTCTGCAATAGCCTACCATGGGGAACCTTATCAAATGCTTTACTGAAATCCATATACACCACATCAACCGCTTTACCCTCATCCACCTGTTTGGTCACCTTCTCAAAGAATTCAATAAGGTTTGTGAGGCACGACCTACCCTTTACAAAACCGTGTTGACTATCCCTAATCAAGTAATTCCTTTCTGGATGATTATAAATCCTATCTCTTATAATCCTTTCCAACACTTTACCCACAACCGAAGTAAGGCTCACTGGTCTATAATTACCAGTGTTGTCTCTACTCCCCTTCTTGAACAAGGGGACAGCGTTTGCTATCCTCCAGTCCTCTGGCACTATTCCTGTAGACAATGACGGCATAAAGATCAAAGCCAAAGGCTCTGCGATCTCCTCCCTCGCTTCCCAGAGAATCCTAGGATAGATCCCATCTGGCCCAGGGGACTTATCTATTCTCACACTTTCCAGAATTGCTAACACCTCCTTCTTATGAACCTCAATCCCATCTAGTCTAATAGTCTGTATCTCAGTATTCTCCTTGACAACATTGTCTTTTTCATGTGTGAGTACTGATGAAAAATATTCATTTAGCGCCTCTCCTATCTCTTCGGACTCCACGCACAACTTCCCACTACTGTCTTTGACTGGCCCTCATGTTACTGTAGTCATTCTTTTATTCCTGACATGCCGATAGAAAGCTTTAGGGTTTTCCTTGATCCTACCTGCCAAAGACTTAGGTCCCCTCCTGGGTCCTCTTAGCTCTCTCTTTAGGTCCTTCCTGGCTAACTTGTAACTCTCAAGTGCCCTAACTGAGCCTTCACGCTTCATCTTTACATAAGCCTCCCTCTTCCTCTTGACAAGAGATTCAACTTCTTTAGTAAACCACGGTTCCCTCACTCGACCACTTCCTCCCTGCCTGACAGGTACATACTTATCAAGGACACGCAGTAGCTGTTCCTTGAACAAGCTCCACATTCCAATTGTGCCCAGCCCCGGCAGTTTCCATCCCCATCCTATGCATCCTAAGTCTTGCCTAATCGCCTCATAATTGCCTTTCCCCCAGCTATAACTCTTGCCCTGCGATTATACCTATCCCTTTCCATTGCTAAAGTAAACGTAACCGAATTGTGGTTACTATCACCAAAGTGCTCACCTACCTCCAAATCTAACACCTGGCCTCGTTCATTACCCAGTACCAAATCCAATGTGGCATCGCCTCTTGTTGGCCTATCTACATACTGTGTCAGGAAACCCTCCTGCACACATTGGACAAAACCTGACCCATCTAAAGTACTTGAACTATAGCGTTTCTAGTCAATATTTGGAAATTTAAAGTCCCCCATAACAACTACCCTGTTCCTTTCACTCCTATCCAGAATCATCTTTGCAATCCTTTCCTCTACATCTCTGGAACTTTTCGGAAGCCTATAGAAAATTCCCAACAGGGTGACCTCTCCTTTCCTGTTTCTAACCTCAGCCCATACTACCTCAGTAGCTGAGTCCTCATCAAACGTCCTTTCTGCCACCGTAATACTGTCCTTGACCAACAATGCCACACCTCCCCCTCTTTTACCACCTTCCCTGATCTTACTGAAACATCTAAACCCCGGAACCTGCAACAACCGTTCCTGTCCATGCTCTATCCATGTCTCCGAAATGGCCACAACATCAAAGTCCCAGGTACCAACTCAAAAATTCATACATTGCCACTTCCTGCTGCTAAAACCTTGTTGTGAGGTGACAAGCAAGTCAAAAGAAGCAAACAGGCTGCTGAAAAAAACAAGTGCAGGCCATCTTGTGAACACTGTGCTGGGACTTTCAAGTAGACTAAAGAAACTTTCTTGCCTCTGTCTGGACTGGGCGTGGAAACAGGTGAAATAGCAATTTCTGGCCCAGTGTTCCAAGCAGACTTTTGGGGACATTCATTTGAAAAGTTGATTATCTTGTATCAATTTTCTTCCATAACTGTGTGTGTTTATTTAGAGGAATTGAATCTTGACCCATTTGTACAATGACTGTAGCTAGAGGAAGTCTTGACAAAATCCTCCACTTCCCTTTTCCACGTTTCTTTCAGCATCCCCATTCTCAGGATGTGGATATAGGTGCTTTTTTTGCCTTTGTCTAAATGATCTGAGAAGGCTGACTTGAATCATTTCAAGTGATTTGCTATGGAATTGTTTACGTCAGTGGATCATCGAGTTCTTCTCTACAATGTGCAAATGGAGTCATGTAAATCCCAGCCAGAGCTAAAGCATTTCAATGAATCAAATGGGCTTTCCTGACAACCCATTTCACACTCCCAGCTTTTGACAATTTCCAGGTCTTTAAGGCTAAGTTCAAATTCTGCTCTATAGTACTCCTATGTGATGATTGCTTGGAATGGATGGGTATGCCTGTAAAAGGACGGCATGAGAAGGAAATGCTGGCAGTCTTGTGCTTTGGTAATTTTGTGCTTGTGTGGGGAAGAATTCTGTCTGATCTCCTCTGCTGTCCTGTTTTTTTTTTGGTAGCACGGTTGAAGAAAATTTGCTTACCTGAAGGTTAGAAGTCAAATGAACAAGGGAATGTTACGGGATCTCTTGGATGTACTACGTTAGCATAAGTTGATACTGATAAAAGTCAAGGTTAACTGCAATACTGTGTTCCTCTCAATGTTGCAGGATGGCATTCACGAAAGGTCATTTTCCCAAACTGGCTGAATGTGCCCATTTCCATTATGAGAATGTTGACTTTGGCAGCATACAGGTGAGTGGCAGTTTATATGCCTTGTGTACCAAAAAATGGTCATGCTAGTATACCTCACCACTGTTATGCAATAATATTATAATAAAACATTCTGTCAGAAAGTCGTAGTATTATACCTCATTATACTGTGACCACTGTGATGCTGTTTATAACAGCAATGCTATGACATTTCAGATTCCATACTTTTATTCTGTAATCAATTTGTGTCTCACTGTAAAAGACCAGAGATGATCTTGGCAGAATCAAGTGCCATCGTTTCCTTACACTGTGAAACTAATAACTGCCAATTGATATAGAACTTTGGAAAAGTTTTCTCCTTTGGATCCATTAGAATTGGATTATAATTATTAAAATCTGAGGTTTTTTGCAGCTGGGAGAGAGAGAAAACATTAATTTGGTTTGTCTAGGCAAGGTAAAAATGTAGTGCCAACAGTTATAAGGATAGTGTGCAAATACATTGTCCCATTAGCTGCTATCTGTTGGGGAGACCTGAGACCCATGGCTGAAATGACCATACTGTCCTTTTGTACCAACAATCCTCTTTAAATGTAACCATAAGAAGTAGGAGCAGGAGTAGGCCATTTGGCCCTTGAACCTGCTCCACTGTTCAATAGGATCATGGCTGATCTCACAGTCCTCATATCCGCTTTCCTGCACTTTCTCCATACTCCTTGATTCTCATACTAATCAAGAATCTATCTATCTCAGCACAAGACTTCTACCCTACAGCAGTCTGTGGCAAAGAGTTCGAAAGGCTGTCAAACCTCCTGAGAGAAGAAATTCTTACTTACCTCAGTCTTAAAATGGTTCTTCTTTATGAGTCTATGCCCTCTGGTCCAAGACTCTCACATGAGGGGAAACGTCCTGTCAGCATTTACCTTTTTAAGCCCCTTCAGAATCCTGTATGTTTCAATGAGATCACCTCTCATTCTTCTAAAACACAGTGAGTAGAGTCTTAATTTGTTTAGCCTTTGCTCATAAAATAATCCCTCCATACCAGGTATCATCCTAGTGAACCTTCCCCAACTGCCTCCAATGAAATAATGGATTAAATAAGGGAACCAAAACTGCTCGCTGTACTCCAGATGTGATCTCACCGGCACCTTGTACAGTTGCAGTAAGACTTCCCTACTCTTCTACTCCAACCCTCTTGAAATAAGGGCCAACATTCCATTCCTGATTGCCTGCAGCACCCGTGTGTTAGCTTTCTGTGTTTTCCCCAAAAGTACCCCCAAGTCCCTTTGTGTTGTGGCTTTCTGCAGTTTTTCTCCTTATAAATAATACTATGTTCTCATGTTCTTCCTTCAAAACAAACATCTTCACATTTTCCCCACAATACTGTTTTGCTAACATTTTTTCCACCTTACTTACATTTCAACCATCACTATCTCTTTCCAAGTCATAAAACAAAATAACTGTGGATGCTGTAAATCAGAAATAAAAACAGAAGTTGCTGGAAAAGCTCAGCAGGTACGGCAGGTGTGTGGAAAGGTCAGCAGACCCGAAACGTTAACTCTGATTTCTCTTCATAGATGCTGCCAGACCTGCTGAGTTTTTCCAGCAACTTCTGTTTTTGTTCTATTTCTAGGTTGTTTATATCTTTCTTACAATCTGCCTTTCCACCTATTTTGGTGTCATCTGCAAATTTGGCTACAGTACATTTGCCTCCTTCCATCAGTTTCATTAATTTAAATTTTAAATAGTTGCAGTCCCAGCACTAATCCTTGCAGAACCTTACTGATCATGGGTCGCCAATTTGATAAAGAACACCTAATCCCCACTTGCTATTTTCTGACCATTAGCCAATTCTCTGTCTGTGCCAATATACTACCTCCAACACCATGGACCCTTATCATATGTCTGACCTTTTGTGAGGCGCCTTGTTGAGCACCTTCTGGAAGTCTAAATACAACACATCTGCTACTTCCCTTCTATCTGTTCTGGTTGAGACTTCCTTGAAAATCTCAAATAACTTAATCACAATTTCCCATTCACGAAGACTGCTATTTCTTATATTACTGCAATCAAGTCTGTACCCAGAATCCCAGGTAAGACTAAACTAAAATTCTGTACATAGAGAACCATTGCCTAAAATTTGTCTATTCTCCTGATTCCATTGCTGAAGATCCTGTTTGGTTTTCTTCACTGCTATGTCCACTGGCTTCCATCGACTGCTTACCAGTATGTCCAAATACTTGTCCTGCGATGCCATTGCTGCCTGAATTATCCTTTGCTAATCTTGTGATGCAGCATTTTCCTCAGTAGGAAAATATTGTACCTTAAGTAGGTTCCACTTGCCAAATCCTGGTTTGTCTGTATTTGGCTGCCTTTAGTCTGTTATCCTTTTCAATTTGATAATCATCAGCAAAGTACTGTTTCAATCTTCACTGCAAAATCAGTTTAAAAAAAAATCACTCAGGCGTTCTACACTGCGTTTGATACTTAATTTGTTGTATGTCTGCGTGAGTGCTGCATCTGAGAAGCAATGCCGAATTTAATGCAATTGATGTAAGTCCAG
Source organism: Ginglymostoma cirratum (assembly GCA_024137785.1). NCBI lineage: Eukaryota > Metazoa > Chordata > Chondrichthyes > Orectolobiformes > Ginglymostomatidae > Ginglymostoma > Ginglymostoma cirratum. The sequence goes on along the minus strand of JAHRHZ010000042.1, from coordinate 35,234,227 downwards.
CCTACCTGTTGATGAGCGAATGGAAAACTCACATAGCTTCTGAGGGGCATGGGAAGAATCGAATGAATTGAGTGCCTGCTAGTGAATTAGCTGGCCAGCAATTCAATGGGATTTACGAATCTTGGTGTGGAAATCCTGCCCGCCTGCAGCTGCTAACCAATTAGAGACTTTCTGCTGTCCATTACCAGCAGTGGCACTGTTAGCAGTGGCTATGGTCAGGAATGCTGCAGGGCCTGCACCAAATGGTGCCGTTGGATCACTGGACTCAGATCAGTAAGGGCAGATTTGGGTAACAGGAGAGTGTTTAGAGAAGAGGGGTCAGAGCACCTCTTTTTTTTTTCCCCATGCTGCATCTCTTGATTAAGGATCCCACTTAGAAGACCATGGGAAGGCCTAATGGAATTTGCTAAGTGATCTTCAGGAGTCATGGATAGGCAGTGCCACTCTTGCTCAATCTCTGAACTAGCGTGTGATTCCAGTGGGCACAGGGATAGTAATATCAGTTTGGTTCCAGCTTCAAATTTAATTGCAGGAAGCTGTCTTGAAACATTGGGAGATGGTGTGCGGTATCTCTTACAGTTTAGTGGGCCTGGCTGCAATATTTCATGCCTCAGTAGTCTGCATTAAATACAGCTCAGTGCAATTCTCATCTTTTAAACTGAAATATCTGCCCTTTACTGGCCAACAGTATTTGTTCATCATAACTTTTCCTGTGGACTGAATGAAAATGGGTTACTCTATACCGAGATGGCAGCATTTGCGTCATTTACAGACACCCATCTTCTAAGTGTGATCTGAGCCTAATAAGCGGCCAAATTGTATTCCTTAAAATGTGGGTGACAAGTGACCTGACCGTGTGTCATACAGACCATTTTGTCCACAGAGGAGGTGAACTCTGCTCAGTCTCTGAATAAACAAAAACAGGATGTGTTTTCCAGCAGATGTCCAGCCAATATGTGTAAATTTTCAGATCAGTTATATTTACTATATGATCCTTGGTGCTTTATCTTCTGTTGTATGCATCTGTTGATGCTTTAAAAAGGGTGTAAATCAAACAGTGCATTCTCTAGGACCTGTGATGAAAATTTCTCCTGTCTACTCACCATCAAGGTTGTACGAGCAGTAATGAGCATTTGAAAGAAAAGTTTTACTCTCAAGTGATGCAGTGACGAGATTACCCAAACCAATTCCTGTCCACATTGGGCCAATCAGAAAACAAATGCAGCAGTAAAAATAAGTGAACTTTTCACTGTAGTTCACACTGTTAAGAATTTGCCTGCAGCTATTCTTGGCATGAAGCACACCCTGCAGCACCAACCCATGTGATTTTGCATCAAAACTGACTAAATAGGCCTGAATATCTGCCAAATTACTGTGAAAAGCCCATACTTGAGTAATGATTACAGACAAGCCCATTACATTAGATGCTTGCCCCTACAGCGTGCCAAATTTTCCAAAGGTTCAGGAGAGACACACTTTAGGAAATGGCTGTGTGATGATCAGAATAAGACTGACCAACACAAGAAGTCCATGCATCCAGCTAAGCTCAGAAGTCACTGAACAAGCATTGGCATTGCATGGTGCTGAGGCGTTGACAACTCAGGATAACATAAAGAGAATCCAAAAGGAAATTGGATATATAGTTGAAAAGCAGATATTGTCAGGGCAATGGGGAGAGCTAGGGCACCGAACATAGTTGTGTGGTTCTTCATACAGTCAGCAAAAATACGATGTCCGAAATCGCATGACCCCATGTTAGTAGTCCGGCAGGTTTATTTGAAAACACAAGCTTTCAGAGCTTCAGTCCTTCTTTAGGTGTTAGTGGACTGAGGCTCCGAAAACTTGTGTTTTCAAATAAACCTGTTGGATTGTAACCTGATATCGTGTGATTTCCGACCTTGTCCACCCCAGTCCAACACTGGCACCTCCACATCAAAAATACGATGGCTGTGAATAACCACCTTTTATACTCCCTGTAGTTTTAATGGTCAACACACAAAACCTTTTGCTCCCTCCAGTGATGTGCGTTTTATCACTGAATCAAGAAATATTAATGCCAATCACTAATGTCATCATCATTAATCCACACTACATTCTTTACATTTCTATGGCAGAATACACTTAATTTCTTTATTGGATAACCATTTGTCCAATAGTATTGACTTCCCTCCCAGACCAAGACTTCACAGCGTATAAACCCTCGTGTGATCAAGCAGCACACACCAGTACTGACTCCGATTTGAACTGTCATAGAGTGAGTGAGTGTCATACAACATAGAAACAAGTTCTTTGGCCTACCATGTCTACACTGACCCACAAACATTAAACAATACTAATCCCATTTGCCTGCACTTCATCCATAGCCTACTGTGCCCTGGCATTTTAAGTGCTCGTCCTGTTACTTCACAAAGGATAGTTAAACTGAAATGTGTGCTCTCTTGTCTGAGAGTCTTTGGACCTTGTTTAAGAGGTTTTGCAATCCACATCACATCTTGAAGTAAACTCTGCTTTGTAACCATTCCCATTTGATTCTTTCTTTTAGACCTTACCTTTAATCCTCTCAATTCGAGCTGGCTTTATGTCCTCACCTCCCATGCCCACTGCAATGAATAGTCATTGTGTGTTGTCATTATCTGCACATTTTATAAATTAAGGCTCATCATACCACCCGCTACTCGAACTGGTTCTTTCCCTGTGCTTAGAACTGTAATGATAAGAATGAAGTGTAAGTCGAAGAAACCTGATGCTAGAGTTAAGGAGGCTAAAAATAGACAGCTGGTCCCGACTTGTCAGCATTTGCTTTGTTTGACATTTACTGTCTTTAATGTAGTGTGTGTGAACATAAAGTGGTTTTGCATTTTCATGTCAAATACCTGAACAGATAGATTCTGAAGGTATCATCAAGTGATTTGAAAGGAATGTTCATGATGTGTTTGGTATGAAGTTTGTTTGATTTTGACTCATAAAGTTTTTGAGTTTTAACCCATTATTGAAACTTGGGGATGGAGTAGTCTGCATATCATTAGTCCTTGATGAATCATCCTGCTTTCCCTACTGTCGTCAGAAACACCTGTGATCAGGTAGCAGAGACAGGGATGACTGCAGGTTGGATATCATTGTTGTTTCTGTATCCTGCCCTTTTTAGCATCCTTTTAGGCAATGCTGGTGAGCAATTTTCCAATTAACGTTAAGTTATTCTCAGGCATTTTCCATGACACATTATCAGAGAACATTCACGAGAGAAACTGGGGTATGCCAGACAGGTAACATGATGAGATCATTCTAGCTGAAAACTGATAACATGTGAACAGCAGAGGCTGCAGTACTTGGACACAGGAATATTTCAGTAGTTTGGGAAGTCTGTCTCATTACATGTTTGTGTGCCTGTCTGTGTTTTACATATGTTTGTGTGTGTTTCTTCTTCCTCGGATGTTGTAAAGTTGCTTATTGATTTTAAAAAAAAAACTGATTTGGTCTTTAAAGCATTCCATTGAAAGGAATTTTGTAAAATACCACTCACCTTGTTACTGTTGACCAAGGAGTTGCCCTGAGGAGAGGAAGCCCCTGTTCATGTTCCTCTGGTGACAGCATAATTGCAGAGCTATTCAATACTCCAGTCTGCATGCCTTGTGCTGAGCTGTGCTATTTGAAAGTGGCAGCAGGGGGAGAAAGACTCAAAAGCTGGTTCCCAGCAAAAGCATTTCCAACAGCATGTTCTGATGAAGGGTTTAGGCCCGAAACGTCAAGTTTTCCTGCTCCTATGATGCTGCTTGACCTGCTGTGTTCATCCAGCCCCATGCTTGTTATCTCCAACAGCATGTCTGCCTTTCTAGTTTAAACACTATAAAGGTAGAAACTGAATATAAAGGCACAGTGATAAAAGGTACTGCAGATGCTGGAGAATCCGAGATAACAAGGTGTGGGGCTGGATGAACACAGCAGGCACTCCCGTACATCTCAGATGTCCTCATTCTTCAGGGACCGCAACTTCCCCCCCACAGTGGTCGAGAACGCCCTCGACCGTGTCTCCCGCATTTCCCGTAACACATCCCTCACGCCCCGTCTCTGCAATAATAACCAAAAAAGAATCCCCTTCGTCCTCACGTACCACCCCACCAACCTCCAGATCCAACGCATCATCCTGCGACACTTCCGCCATCTGCAATCAGACCCCACCACCAAAGACATCTTTGCCTCCCCACCCTTATCTGCCTTCCGGAGGGACCACTCCCTCCGCGACTCCCTTGGCTGCTCCACGCACCCCTCCAGCCCCACCACACCCGGTACTTTTCCCTGCAACCGCAGGAAGTGCTACACCTGCCCCCACACCTCCTCCCTCACCCCAATCCCAGGCACCAAGAAGACTTTCCACATCAGGCAGATGTTCACCTGCACATCTGCCAATGTGGTATACTGCATCCGCTGTACCCGTTGTGGCTTCCTGTACATCGGGGAAACCAAGCGGAGGCTTGGGGACCGCTTTGCAGAACACCTGCGCTCAGTTCGCAACAAACAACTGCACCTCCCAGTCGCGAACCATTTCAACTCCCCCCTCCCATTCCTCAGACGACATGTCCATCTTGGGCCTCCTGCAATGCCACAGTGATGCCACCCGAAGACAGCAGGAACAACAAATCATATTCAGCCTGGGAACCCTGCAGCCCAATGGTATCAATGTGGATTTCACAAGCTTCAAAGTCTCCCCTCCCCCAACCGCATCCCAAAACCAGCCCAGCTCATCTCCACCTCCCTAACCTGTTTTTCCTCTCACCTATCCCCTCCTCTCACCTCAAGCCCCACCCCCATCTCCTATCTACTAACATCATCCCGCCCCCTTGACCTGTCCGTCCTCCCTGGACTGACCTATCTCCTCCCTACCCCCCTACCTACACTCACCTTTACTGC
>JAHRHZ010000042.1:35193830-35229222 GCA_024137785.1 Ginglymostoma cirratum | reverse complement strand
AGTCCAGGGAGGACTGACCTATCTCCTCCCTACCCCCCTACCTACACTCACCTTTACTGGCTCCATCCCCACCTCTTCGACCTGTCTGCCTCCTCTCCACCTATCCTCTCCTCTATCCATCTTCTATCCGCCTCCCGCTCTCTCCCTATTTATTTCAGAACCCTCTTCCCCTCCCCCATTTCTGAAGAAGTGTCTCAGCCCGAAACGTCAAGTTTTCCTGCTCCTATGATGCTGCTTGGCCTGCTGTGTTCATCCAGCCCCACACCTTGTTATAAAGGCACAGTCTTCTTTATTGAAATGAAAATGTGTTCTTGAGGTGAGGCTGTCAAACTGCGGAAAGACACCTCACCTTTTTTCTGTTTACCTGGCTATTGTCTGATGATCTGATTTCACCTATATCCTGTTTCCACTGGGGTGTCTTCCAGCTGTTATCCCTGCGTATTAGTTTTCCACACCGAGATAATGGTGGGTTACATTTCTGGTTTACAGTTACCCAGCTTATTAATTACTTAGATTGACAAGAGGTCTGTGGGGGTACTAAATATAGCAATGTAATTTGTTTATGCTATCACATTTTGTTGTTGTCTTTGAGTGACCTACCACGGTGGTGAGTAGAGTAGCTGCTGTACATGTAGACAACAGGAGTTCACCATCATTTCTTTATATAGGTACAGAGGTTAGTGAATGTGTTCAGTGTAAGGGAGCAGTTCAGTCTCTGTGCAGTACTGATTGTAATGCACCATCCCTGAGCTGCTATCTCATGAATAAGGAGTTAGTTTCTAGAAGATGATCAGTTGTCTCAGGTTGCTGTTCCAACATGTCCTTGATCCTAAAAACAATTAATGTACCAAGTCTCAATATTGAGGCCAGTGTCTGTAGTGGAAAATTGTGCCTAGTGAGGAATTAATCTAAACTGTGAGGATTCATTTGTGTAACACAGGATGATAAAGATTGAAACACTCAGCAAAACTGCAAGCTTGCAAAGGATAGGGTGGACAATAACTTGCTAATAATTTTGTTTTTTTTTGGGTCAGGTGCCTGCTGCTCTTGGGTAAAGACTTACAAGCTAAGATAAATGTCTCAAATCCCATTGGCTGAGACTGACCTCACCATCCTTTTATTCTAGCTGTTCTGGCTGTGTGATTACTGAGGAGTTATGCAAACTGAAAACTTGTAATGTTCTCAAAATTTGCTTCTGTCTCTCCCTTACTCACTCTTACTGAGACTCATTTAGTTTCACTTAGGCTTGTTCACATCTGTGCCTGCTGAAGGAACGTGGAGGCTAACATTGGAGTGAGAAGACTTGGACTCCTTGGCATCTTCTCAAATACCTGTTTCGTATAAAGCACATTGGGAAAAGGCCTGGTGATTGAGTAGCCTGTGTCCCTGTTTCTCCAGCTGTTATTGTACCAAGATGATCCTTTTGCGTGCCTTTCCATTGAAGAGCAGGGCATCTCTGCCACCTCCCATCTCCTCCACTTCCACACTCTCTCTTCTCTCCCCTCCCCCCTTCCTGGCACCCACCATCTCTCCGCTCCCCGTCCTCTGCTCCCACCCATTCCCTATTGTCTCCCCGTCCTCTTCACCCCTCCTTTGCTTCCCCTCCATCACTCCCCCGACTGTCCATTCCCAACTGTCTCTCCCTCCTTCATTCCCACCTAGAGGAGTCCTCGAGTGGGAGTTGATGAAAGTGAGCAGTTTCCCCAAGAAAACAAGCAAACACGCACTGATTCACCAATCTTGCAGCAACTGGGCCTCCATTAGAGCACAATAAGAACTGCAGAGGCTTAATGGGCCCTGTCTTTCCAGAAACCAGTCCAAAGTTCATGGTAATTTTTGTTGCCTCAGAACTTGCAACAGTTGAGGACCCGCCCCCGCCCTGTCCTCAAGTACCTGACCACCAAGATCCTTAATTTGGCAGGCAATGTGGCCCAGGACGACAGGAAAACCAAATCATTGATATTATTTTGTAGTCATCACTTCATCATCAAGTACACGCCAATACTTTTGTATCATCTGCAAATGTTCAAATCATGCCTCTCACACAAGTTTAAATTATTAACATATTCCACAAAAAGCAAGGGACCCAACACTGTGCCATGTGGAAAACTACAGGAAAATGCAGGGCTACCGGGATAGGCTATGTGGAGTCGGGTCTGGGTGGCGTGCTCTTTGGAGGGCTAGTGTGGACTTGATGGGCTGAATGGCCTGCTTTCACACACTAAGGATTCTGTGATTTCTGTGAAACTTTGATTCTGTATTTCTGCTTTAAAAAATGTTTGTAGATTCTGCATCCATTGCCTTGAGCAAGGGAATTCCAAAGATTCTTGACTCTGAGGTTTAAAAAAAAAGTCTCCTAATCTCTGAGTTAAATGGGCAACCCCTTATTTTTAAACTGTGACCCTTAGTTCTAGATTTTCCTACAAAAGGAAACATCCCTTTAACATTCACCCAGTCAAGTTCCCTCAGGAGCATTACATCACCCTGACTCTCCTAAACTCCAGAGGATGCAGGTCTAGCCTGTCTCTCCTTTCCTCATAAGACAATCTGCTCATTCCAGGTATTAGTTTAGTAAACCTTCTCAAAACTGCTTCCAACGCATTAACATTCCATCCATAAGCACTGACTAGTATTCCAGATGTGGTCTCACAAATTGCCCTCCATAACTAAAGCATAATCACCTTACTCTCACATTCAGTTCCCCATAACATAGCCATAATATTCTATTAGCTTTCCTGATTACTTGCCACACCTGAACACTAACCTTCTGTGTGTCATGCACTTGGACGTGCATCTTAGAGTGCAACTTCTCACCATTTAGATAATCTGTCTTTTTTTAAATTCTTCACTGCCAAATTGAACAATTTCATACTTTTCCACAACATACTCCATTTGCTAGATCTTTGCCCACTCACTTGGCCTATCTATATCCCTTTATAGGCTTCTTATGTCCTCTCAACAACTTGCTTTCCTAACTATCTTTGCGGCATCGCAAATTTAGCCATCATACCTGTGATCCCTTAATCCAAATTAATTGTATAATTTAAAGAGTTAAGACCCCAGCAACAACCCCTGTGACACATCACCTGTGACATCCTGCCAGCCTGAGGAAGACCCAGTTATTCCTAATCTGTGCTTCCTGTTAGCAGCCAGTCTTCTACCCATGCCAAAATGTTACCCCTACTACATAAGCTTTTATTTTCTGCAATAGCCTTTGAAGTGACACATTAACAAATGCCTTCTGCAGATGTAAATACTATGCATCCACATTCCTTTATCCACAGCACAAATTACTTTTTCAAATATCTCCAATAAATTAGTTAGACATGATTTTCCTTTGACCAAACCATGATGGCTCTGCCTGATTACTTGAATTTATTCAAGTGCCCTGTTATGATGTCTTTGATAATAGTTTCCAACATTTTCCAAATGACAGATGTTAAGCTAATTAACCTGTAGTCTCCTGTTTTCTTTCACCCTCTCCTTTTGAATAAAGGTGTTTCATTAGCCAATTTCCAACCTGAAGAACTTTTCCCTGAATCTAACAAGTTTTGGAAAATTAAAACCACACATCACTGGCTGTTTCTTTTAAGACCCTCAGATGAAATTCACCAGGACCTGGGATTGTTAATTCACAATTCCAACAATTTATTTAGTACTACTTGCCTGGTAATTGTAAGTTTCTTGAGTCCAACCTTTCCTCTCACATCCTGAGTTACAGATATTTCAGGAATGTTACTTGTATCCTGTCTTGTGAAACCTGATGGAAAATATCTGTTCAATTCGTCCGCCATGTCTTTCTCCTCCATTTCTAATTCTCTGGACTTTTTTTTGTAGGACCAACTCTTACTGTTTAACTTTTCTTTTTTAAGATATCTGAAGAAACCTTTCCTATCTGTTGTTTTTTTGCCTAACTTTCCCTCATACTCTAATTTTTGCTTTTAGTCCCCAGTTATCCCTATTTGGACTTTAGATCATCTGTCCTAAACTTTGTCTTTTTAACACCACTCCGTTATCAAAGCCTACCTGATGCCGGGCTCTTTCCCCTGTTGTTTTGTCTCCCTAGCAGCTTTTCTACTTCCTGTTTCCACCCTTACTCCTTTCCAATTTGGATTATCTCTCAGGTTTGCATCCTTCTTAGGAGCTATTTTAAAACCACCCCAACAGCACTAACAAATTTCCCTGCGAGGATATCAGCCCCAGTCCTGATAGGATGTAATCCTTCAGCTTGTACAGATTCTACCTGCCCCATAACTGGTCATAATGCCACATAAATCTGATGCCCTCCCTCATACAGAGTTCTCCAGCCATGTGTTCAGTCAATCAGTCCTCCTCTTACGCTCGAGCATGTGGCACTGGGAGTAATCTTGAGAGTGTTGTTATTGAGGTACTGCATTTTAATTTCCTTCTTGCCTCCTCAGTACCTCATCTGTCTGTCCTACCTATGTCATTGTTACCAATGTGAACCATAGTGTCTTGCTATCATTGGAAGTACACTTTCCATAGGCAGGGCAGGTCTAGCTCAACAGTTGTTTGTTTTTCTCTAACTGCACTTCAAGTAATTTTTTTTTCTTTATTCATTCATTCACGGGACAAGGGCGTCACTGGCGAGCATTTATTGCCCATCCCTAATTGCCCAGAGGGCAATTAAGAGTCAATCACATTGCTGTGGGTCTGGAGTCACATGTAGGCCAGACCAGGTAAGGATGGCAGTTTCCTTCCCTAAAGGACATTAGTGAACCAGATGGGTTTTTTCAACAATTGACAATGGATTCACAGTCATCATTAGATTCTTAATTCCAGATATTTATTGAATTCAAATTCCACCATGTGCTGTGGCAGGATTGGAACCCGGGTCTCCAGAAAATTACCTGGGTCTCTGGATTAAAAGTCTAGCAATAAGACCACTAGGCCACTGCCTCCCCTCTAGTATGAGAAATGCTTCAAATGAGATAATGTGAAAATTTCAATTTTTACGTATGAAAACTTCATACTAAATTAGTGATCATACACAGCGCCGCTGCCAATTGACAGTGTTCATTACAATTGTAATGTTCACACAGTAGAATATTCCTTTGAAATTTTCAAAACTGCTCCCTGGCTTTAGCACCGCTCTTACTCCCCTCCCTTGCGTGCCCCTCTTCCTCCCCTAGCTCACTTTGTCAGCCTCACTTCGTGCTGTCCCTGGCCCCGCTGCCTCAGGCCTCAGAGTCCCTACCTCACTTATGCTCTTGCTCTGGTTTCACTTTATTCAACGTCAGCAGCCTTGCTCCATCTTCTCACTGCATTTCCATTCACAGGCTGCTTCTGTCTTGTGTTTGCTGCTGATAAGCCCATGGTGTACCTATCAGCAGAGATAACCAGCCTGTGATTGGATGAACAGCTCATCATTTGTTTAACTGTTCCAGCAAAGGAGTAACTTTTCGCTGGTTGTGTAAATGATTGAGTTTTCAAGGACAGTTTCAAGGCTTTTGAAGGACGATCGACCCTTCGCCCCATGAATTTTGAGTATTTGCACAGTGTTAATTAAGACAAAAACCATGCAAAGGTGTAAGGTGGGTTGGGCTGAGTTGTGGTTGTTCTTACAATATGTGCCTGTGTCAATGTCAAGGGAAAATTAGTTGAGGAACAACATTGAAACTTGTGCTAGGTTGGAGATGAGAAGCAGACAGTAGTCAAAAACATTGTTTAGGCCAACAATAGGGTGGTCTTATCCACATGTCCACCTCTAATGCTTTGATCATGTACATTGTCCCATCCTGCCTACCTCTACCTTTCTGACCTCTCCATTGCGTTGTGCCTGAGAAAGCTTTATTGTACATTCCAGACTTTTCTCCATGAGGACCAAATCCTTGGAGACTTTGAACCATAAATAAACAGCGTTGTGCAAAGCCAATCAGATATGAGGTATTCCGCCAAACTGGTGGATGTCTGGGGTGTCAACAGCATGAAACTGTCTCCCTGGTGAGGAATCCAGAGCAACTTACAGTGAAGCCTTTCAGGCCTGATGTATCAATGAACCTCTTCACACAGGGTAATTGAAATGTGGAGCATCCTTCCTCCCAAATAAACCAGCTCAGGTTCGAGAAATTTCCAAAACTCAAATTGCAAAAGGTAAGGATATCATTGGTTAAGGAACCAAAGTGTATAAATAGAATCGAATATTGATCAGCAACGAAATAACTAAGTGTCATAGAGTCACAGGGCACAGAAATAGGCCTCTTGTCCCAACTCTTTCATGCCAACCAGGTTTCCTAAATTGAACTGGTCCCATTTGTCTACATTTGGCCCATATCCTTGCAAACCTTTCCTATTCATGTACCTGTCCAAATGTCTTTTACATATTTTAATTGTACCCGCCTCTGCCACTTTCTCTGACAGCTCATTCCATATATGCAACACCCTCTGTGTGGAAAAAGGTTGCCTGTCAGGTCCCTTTTAAATCTTTCTGTTTTCACTTTAAACCACTGCCTTATAATTTTGGACTCCCCTGTCATGGAATAAGACCTTGGCTATTCACCTTGTCTATGCCCGTCATGGTTATTTAAATCTCTACAAGATCACTCCTCAGCCTCCTATGCTCCATGGGAAAAATGTCCCAGCCTCTCCTTATAACTGAAACCTTCCAGTGTCAATAACATCCTTGACAATTTTTTTGCACCCTCTCCAGTTGAATAACATCCTTCCTGAAGCAGGGCAACAGGAATTGTAGTCAATACTCCAAATATGGCCTTATAATGTCTTGAACAGCAGTAACATGATGTCCCCACTCCTGTACTCAGTGCTCTGACAGATGAAGGCAAGTGTTCTAAACTCCTTCACCACCCTGTCAACCTGTGACACCAATTTCAAAGAACTATGTACCTACATCCTTTAGGCCTCTCTGTTCGACAACACTCCCTAAGACTCTGTGATTAAGTATGTATGTTCTGCCCTGAAAATTTTGACTGTATTAGGCAAGAACTTCCAAAAGTTGATTGGGGACAGATATTCGCAAGTAATGCGTCAGCCTTCAAAATGAGATAACGAAAGTCCGGGCACAGTATGTTCCTGTTAAAGTGAAGGGCAATGTTGGTAGATGTAGGGAATTCTAGATGACTAGAGAAATTGAGGCTCTGGTCAAGAAAAAGAAGGAAACATACGTCAGGTATAGATAACAGGGATCAAATGAATCCCTGGAAGAGAATAAGGGAAGTGGGAGTATACTCAAGAGGGAAATCAGGAGGGCAAAAAGCTTTGGCAGATAGGGTAAAGGAGAATCCAAAGGAATTTTACAAATCCCTTAAGAATAGTTAGTTACTAGTCAAAAGAGTAAGTAAGGAGAGAATAGGGCATCTTAAAAATCAGCAAGGCTGCCTGTGTGTGGAAGCACAGGAGATGGGTGAAATACTAAATCAGTATTTTGCATCAGTCTTTAGTGGGGAGAAATGGAAGTGAGCGAACTTGGGCAAACAAATTGTGATTTCTTGAAAAGTGTCCATATTACAGAAGAGGAGGTGCTGGATGTATTAAAATGCATAAAGGTAGATAAATCCCTGGGATCTAATCAGGTATATCCTAGAACTCGCGTGGGAAGTGATTGTTGGGCCCCTTGCTGAGATTTGTGTCATCGATAGCCACAGGCGAGGTGCCAGAAGACCGGAGGTTGGCCAGTGTTGTGCCGCTATTTAAGAAAGGTGATAGGAAAAGCCAGGGCACTATAGGCTGATGAGCCTAATGTCAGTGGAGGATAAGTTGTTGAGAGGGATTTTAAGAGACAGTATTTACATACATTTGGAAAGGAAAGGACTGATTAGGATAGTAAACCTGGCCTTGTGCATGGGAAATTGTATTTCACTGACTTGATTGAATTATTTTGAAGCAGTGACAAAGATGATTGATGAAGGCAGAGCAGTGGATGTTGTCAGTATGGTTTTCCGCAAAGTAATCGACAAGATTCCACACGAAAGACTGGTTAGCAAGGCCAAATCACGTGGAATACAGGGAGAACTAGCCATTTAGAGACAAAATTGCCTCGAAGGTAGGAGACTAAGGGTAGTGGCGGAAGGTTGCTTTTTGGACTGGAGGCATGTGGCCAGCAGTGTGTCCCAAGGATTGGTGCTGTATCTACTGCATTTTGTCATTTATGTAAATAATTTGGATGTGAATATAGGAGATATGGTTAGTAAGTTTGCAAATGATACCAAAATTGGTAGTGTAGTGGAAAACGAAGATGGTTACCTCAGCGTACAACACCTAACATTTATCTGAATTAAACTCCATCTGACATTCCTCGGCCCACTGGCCCAGGTGATCAAGATCCCATTGTACTCTTAGATAACCTTTTACATTGTCCACTATGCTGCCATGGTGTTGCCCGCAAGCTTACCACCATGCCTCCTATGTCTCATCCAAATCATTCATATAAATGAGGTACAACATTGGACTCAGCACTGATCCTTATAGCATACTGCTGATCACAGGCCTCCCGTCTGAACATGAACCCTCTACCATCACTGTTTGCCTCCTACCGTCAAACCAATTTTGCATCTAATTGGCGAGCTCTCATTGGATCCCATGTGATCCAACGTTACCAACCAAACTATCACGTAGAACCTTGTTGAAGGCTGTGCTAAAGTCCATACAGATGTGCACAAAGCCATGTTGACTATCCCTAAGCAGTCCTTGCCTTTCCAAATACATGTCGATCCCGTCTCTCAGAATCACCTCCAACAACTTATCCGCCACTGAAGTTAGGCTCGCTGGTCTGCAGTTCCTGGCTTTTTCTTGCGGCCTTTCTTGAATAATGGCACCGCATTAACCATCCTCCAGTCTTCCAACACTTCTCAATGGCTGTCAATGATGCAAATATTTCCAGTAGTGTCCCCACAGTTTCTTCCCTACTTTCCTACATTGTCCTGGGACACTTTGATTAGATCCCAGGGATTTATCTACCTTTATGCATTTCAAGACCTCCAGCACATCCTCTTCTGTAATGTGAACTCTTTTCAAGACATCCCTATTTATTATATGAAGTTCCCCACCTTCCATGTCTTCCTCCGTGGTGAATACTGATGAGAAACATTTGTTTAGGATCTCACCAATCTCCTGTGGCTCCATACGTGGATGACCTTGATGATCTTTAAGGGGCCCTGTTCTCTCAGTACTTACTCTTTTGCCTTTAATATGCTTGTAGAATCTCTTTGGTTTCTCCTTATCTTACCTGCCAAAGCTTGAGGAGTTGAGCAACTGTCTCTTGTCTTATGTTTCTGTATAGTGATGAAAATGACCTTATGTCTTTGGGAGTAAAAACCTTCTTTTCACTTCTGTGGGTCAGTGTGACGGCTCTTGGGGAAAGGGCACTGTGGAGAATGCTATGTGTGTATGAGGCAGTTACTATTGATGACATCAGAGATTAGCAGCAGATACAGTGAATGTCAAGGCCCATATCCCTAGGGGATGCCATATTGCACACTGGAGCTTGCACAAAGAACACAAATCACATACTTAAATTCAAATGTAAGTGCTTGAATAATTTGACCCTGAGCTAAATTAATATGGTGAATATGTCACCTTAAAGAGAAAAAAACAAATCGTGCCTTTCAGATCCAGGAATAGTAGGTGTTCAACTTCTAATCACTTTTCAATCAAAAAATCTAAATTTACCTATTTTTATATCTTCATTGCTTGTCAGCAGTGGTGAAACATGCAATTCAGTGATCAAATTAAAAGCACTGACAGATTGCTGAAACAAAAGCAAATGGATGTGCTGCTGACCTGAACACACTGCAGAATATATAACTTTACTGGTTCATGTGCAACTTTAAGATTGAGTATGGATTAGATTTGTTTAATTCATCTATATCTTGTTAAAATGCAATCTGCATAGTTTTCTTAACTGGATGATCAAATGGAAATCTTTGGCTAGTCCAACTGGACATAATTATGTAAGAAATGTGCTCCTGCTCTATCTCCCTGGGCTATAGTGCAGTGTTCTATGATGCATCATGAGAGATGACTCTGCTCAATGGGCTAGAAGTAAGAAATAGCGTTATAATTTTATTACTGGAGTTGCAGACCTTACATTTGCCCCCTCACCTCCTAGGGGGACCAACATCTCTAATTCAGAAATAACCCAGTACTAAAAGTTTAAACTATTAGAGACAAATTGTGTATGTGTTTTCTCTTTAAAAAAAAATCTTTTCTTGTTGTTGGATGTCCACATTGAATGAATGTGGGGAATTTTGAGCATTTCCTTTGCAGTGTGAAACACCCTGGCCTATGTGTTGTGCCATTTATTCCAAGAGGACTAATGAATTTGCTTGCAGTTCCCTGCCTTATAGCTATTCTCAAAGTGAAAGTTACATTCTGTTTGATCTTCTTTAGCATTGCCTTTCACCTTCCATATTGCTCAGACAATATTTGTTTTTCACATCTCAGTTTGATGCATTATTTAACACTGGACTCTTTGCTTGGAGACAACTCCACAATCTGAAACTCTTGTATCTATCCTGGCATAGAGTCTGTGTTGCATTTTACTTTAATAGTGACTTGCTACCGGATGAAGTCAAGATGAGCTCAATGTCATGTGCAGTTTGTGTGGGGGCTGCGGAGGAGGGACACAGCACTGAAAGTCAAAGCAGAGTGCTAGGTTAAATTGAAAACTGCTCGGTATTGTTGAAATAATTCCTCCTGTAGTAATAGAAATAGGATCATTTAGAATTGAAAGTGCAGGACGAACCAAAGATCTGACCTTCTGGTTTGAAAAGGATATATTATGCGGGAGTTCAGAATCCCTCGTAGCCCAGCCCCAATGTGCTGCAGCATACAGTCAGTCTGAGCAATGCTGCTTGACCACTCAGAAACCAAGCTTTGTTTTTATTTAATGAGTGAATGTCATGTTGTAGATAAAGACTCATAACATGAACTGTTCATGTCCCTGCTGAGCGCTTTGAGCAGTGAAATATCTGGCAGACACATTATTGCTGCACATACTCCTGTGTTGCTCTTGGCTGCTGCCAAGCTCCATGCTGTCGGTGCTAATCCTGGGGGACTCATCCTACTACAGAGCAGCTGCCTTAGCTAAGCAAATTGAGCATGAAACGGGTAGTGCGGAAATGGATTAACGGGGAGCTCAGTGACTCCAGTTATAAACAATCTGAATGATGCCGTGAGGTCTGCTCAATGAAAACGATGGATTTTTGCAGATTGATCAAACAAACATTAGGAGAGCGGATATTTTTCTTGCTGCACGGATCCAACATTTAGCTAGTGTCTGGACATGACTCAAAGATCTGCTGAACCTCTGTTGGTCTGTATATTGTGAGAAAAGCATTGTTAGGAAGGGTAAGTGAAAGGCTGCAGTGGGATGCTTCCCCTTGAAATGGGAGTTATTCATTGCATGTCGAGCTTTGATTGTTTGGCATCTTGTTTAGAGAACCTTTTGTTGTCTAAGAACTGTACACTATCAGAACGAAAGATACTTTTGTGCGATTCATGAGCTTTTCCTCCTCATTAAATCCTGTGTTTTGCAAGAGTCTCACAGCTGTTATCATTGCCATGCACAATTAATGCAAAAACAAATTAATATCCACAACCGTAATCTGGGGTTTAAAACAGATTTGCAAAAAGGTTTTAATTTTGTCAAATTGCATACAGGCCCCAGTTTTTTGCTTTGCTCCGAGGCAGAATTAGTAAAGATGCTAAAGGATTTTAGCAAATGAGTAACTGGTCCTTCTTTTTATGTTAGCTATGTGCTGTGTAGCTTTATTACATCCAAGAGAGGTTACATGTTTATGTTTTTAAGCAGTGCTTAATAAGTTAACCCTTTGGACCAGATCCTCTATTTGAATATGAAGCTCCCTTGAGTGGGCAATTGATTTTTATAAATTGGTTGGGCCTGGCTGCAGATCACTGGTTGGCGAAAGCCTGTGTTAACCAGCAGGTAATGACGTCACTGATTGTAGTTATTTACTCCTACACTCCAATTCCCATAACATGGACACAGTATACTCCAGGGTTAGCAGTGAGGGTCAGACCCTCTTTCATTGTTTAATGAATTGTTTGGCCTTGACCTAATTTTTTTTATATCTTCCGTTCCCCTCCCTGATGACTTGGCCTTGTGTAGCTGGCGCTGACAGAAGAGCAGAGTGATACAAGCAAGAATGGTGCTGACACCAAAGAACTTGTGTTCCTGGTTCAGGTCTCCTGTCAGGTAAGGTTACACAGCCTATTGATTATTGCTTTATCCAGATGAGTCCCTGTACTGATGAATCTTGTGTCCTATGCTACAACGAGTGTAATAGAATGGTGTGTTTGAAGAAGCAGATGGGGAGGCAATGGCTTAGTGTTATTATTGCTAGATTATTAATTCAGAGACCCAGGTAATGTTCTGGAGACCTGGGTTTGAATCCTACCATGGAGATAGTGGAATTTGAATTTAATAATAATCTGGAATTAAGGGTATAATAATGACCATGAAACTGTTGTCAATTGTTAGAAAAATTCAACTGATTCACTAATGTCCTTTAGGGAAGAAAGTCTGTTGCCTGGTCTATAATATGACTCCACGCCCACAATAACGTGGTTGACTCTTATTTGCTCTTTGGAAATTAGGGTTGGGCAAATAACTGTGGGAGAGGCAGCAGCCCTAACCACTGAGCCACCGTGCCACCCATTTCATTCTATAGACTTTCAGTCATACTCTTTCTGGCCTTCACAAGTAATTTCTTGGCCGTGCACTTCTTTATTCTGGAGCACTAAGTTGTCTAATGGCATAGAAACCATGACAGAGGGTACCTTTTCCTGGAATAATCAGCTCTGAGCTCCCTATTGGTTGTAAACCAAGCCTGCTGGTTGACCTTACTTGCTTCTCTAATTGAGACATCATTGTCCCTTTAAGTTTTATACTTTTCTGCTGATGGAGGGTCTGACTCTGGCAATGTGATGGTTTCTGTAATCTCAATGACAAATCTTTGTTTATGAGACGAGATGGTGAGTGTCGACCAATCACATGGAGCTGAGTCTGATTCTGTCCTCGCACCCTCCGGTGTCCCCAGATGAATCCTGGCAGTGGGGGTCGTTGGCTTGTTAACAATAACAAGCAGGACCCGTGGGCTCATTTTTGCCCTTGTCCCAGGACAGGTGTAGCACTTCTAATGTGCTGAGAACAGTCAGTATAACACAGACCGGTGAGCAAGCCAGTCTTATCTGGACTAGTGGAGCTGTCTAATGTGAACTAGAAAAGCAGAAACAAATTATTTGCCAAAGGTGAAAGTCAGTTGAATCACTTGAGCGTGATATTATTCCTCTCACTGAGAACTGTTACTGCTCTTTTAACGATGACGTCTGAAGACTCAAGGTTTTTCCTGAATTAAAAGAAATTGTACTTGGTAATTGGAAGTTGTAAAATTATATTTGCAGCAAGGTGATGTGGATTTGTAAAATCTGCCTTCGCAAACTCTTCACTCTTTTGTCACTACATTGCTCTCTCCACAGCACAAAAATGTTTTCAATATACAAATAATATCATTAATCAGAAGTCTGTAATGAGTTTTAATTGGCCATGGAAAAGTGCATTTTGATTTAATTCAATTACTTTGTGAATCTTAATTGATTTGAATTACATGAGCTTTGCATAGTTTTGAAATAAATCTTCCAGCAACCATCTTCCAATATTTAAATAGTTGGTAGAGATAATGAGAATGAGTTATTTAGAGCAACTGTGAAATATAGCTGTTATACATTCTATATACAGACTGCCTTTTTTTGGTCGTATGGACGATATTCCTGTAATTTCTATGCCAGTTTTACCTTGTTCCTGTTGCTGAACTTTCTATCCTACAATTATCTGAGATCTTGCCGTTCCTCTAAATCTGAATGCTTGCACGTCCTTGACTTCCTTTGCTCCATTGTTGTGCCTTCACATGCCCAGGCCCTGAGCCCTGGAATTCCCATCACCTTTCTAACTTGCCTCCTTTTAAGATTTTGCTTAAAAGATGTCTGCGGATAGTCTCCTGGTGATAATGTATTCAATGCTGATCAGACAGTGTCCCTGTAGTTATATAGACAATGTCATGACTATCATGTAGGCAATATCCTAATTACCTTGCTGTCAGGGTCCAGGGTCTGTTTTAGCTATATCTAAGTAGCTATGCAGCACAATGATGAAACAAGTGATGTAAAGAAGACAGGCAGTGAATGGGTTAAAAGAAACATATCTACTTATGTGACTAAACACTAAACTGTTTCAATCTTCAATGAAGGACATTTCTGTGTACCACTGAGCTAAATAAGAAGCAAACCAAAAATATCAATAATTGGACAGGAACAGTCCATTCATCAAGGAACTCTGACAGAACGAAAGGATTACACACTGCGCAAATGCTGAGCTTGCATTTGTGGTGTGGATTGGCAGCTCTACAGTATGAGCCGCAAAGCCTCTCCTGATTGTGCAGCAGTTGGAAAGATTGTCCTACATTTTTTAAACAAACGTCAGCAGCATTTGTACCTTCCAGCAGGAAAAATCTTTTCTGTCATATCCCCTCCCCCAACTTAAACAGTTCACATTCCTCAACGAGATGATTCCTGTTCCTGTTACTCCCTTATTTCTAATCCTAAAGTAGCTAACAGCATTTAGTAGCATCAGTGGACCTCCTTACTTGGTGTGTGATGTGATTAGGGTAGGTAACTTAAGCACCTTGTGATGTATCCTATGAATTTCTACATAGTGCGCCTCAGAAATTTTCATCAGAAAACTGCATGAAGCAGTGAAAACCTTTGTGTGTGGATCACCTCGGATGTCCTATTTGTGGTGAACCTAACTGACAACATTAACTTATCAATGGAAGTGGAGTTCAAGGAATTGAGAAAATGATGGACAACTCCGTGATTACTAAAGTGAGAAGTGCATCATTTACAATGAGTGCTAATTTGAATAATACAGCAGTGTTTGTGAATTGCTGGTGTCCCAAGTGAGCTCCTTTGTTTCTTTGCTTCTGTGTTCAAACCCAGGATTCTCTGTGCTTTTATTCTGCTTTGTGAACTTGTAAAGATTTGTGCACCCAAATTTTGTGTCTGTCTTTTAATTATTTATTAGTTAGTGTATATTTCTGCTCCTTGGTCCTTCTCTCAAAACATTTCAAGTCATATTTCTCCACATTGAATTTTCCGACTCATAAGTGCCCAATCTACTGGCCCGTTTCTCACTACAATTGGCACCATATCTGTTTCTGTATTGTCCATAAAATTTGATGTTGAAATAGTGGTACCCATTGACTTCTGGAGGCAAAGGTTTTGCATCTTTGTCTGAAAAATTTGTAATATTTATGACTCTGTTCCTGTCCCTTTAACTGACTACTAATTTATGTTGCCTCACTCCTTTTTAATACCACGTGTCTTTATTTTATCAACAAAGTTCCTATTGCAGCAAACATTGAAGACTCATTTGCACACAAGCACTGAACACTTTTTGTCAGTATAACTACTATTGCCTGAAATTCTTCTTGTTGTTGGAATAAAATGAATCAACAGAATTTTGAAAATGTATTACTTTTCATGAATTGATTGCTGAGCCTCTTTTTGTTTTGGGATTGGAGGAGTGAAAACAGAATCAAGGGAATATCTTTTGCCTTTCAAAGACTCTTCCTGATTTTTAAGAGCAGCTGGAGATATCAAAACTTGTGGAATGGAGTTCTTGAAGTCTTTGTAATTAATTTATAGCATATAGACATCACTGGCAGGGCTAGCATTTATTGACATGGGAAGTTGATGGTGAATTCAATCATGTTAAAACTCCTGTAGTTTTATATGAAGGTACTGCCAAGGTGCTGCTAAGTTGGACATTCCAAAAATTTGACTCTCAAGGATGGAGGAGTGGTTATACATTTCCAAATCAGGGTGGTGTGTGACTTAGAGCAAAACTAGAATTGATGGTGCTCCTTGTGAGGGACAATGCCTAGATGGTAGATGTTGTTGGTTTGGGAGATGATGTTGAGGAAACCTTGGCAAGTTGTTGCATTGCGTCTTCTAAGTAGTAAGCATTGTGAGCAATGTAGTAAGCAAGTAGTAAGCAAACGGTGTGTTGACGAGTGGGAATTTCATTAATTATATAAGCTACTGAATATTTACAAACTTTGTGTTGTTATTGGAGCAGTACTTGACCAGGCAAATGGAGGGTATTCCATCACGTCTTCTGACTTCCCATATTCTTTCCATCGACTACAAGAAATATGTGAGAGCTGAGTCACTAGCTATAGAATACTCCTTCTGTGACTTACTGTTGCTACAGTAGTATCTGTGTGGCTGGCCCATTTAAGTTCAGGTGAAATGTAATCCCGAGGCTATTGCTTGTGGGAGATTTGGCAGAGATTATGCTGCTGAATGGCCAAGGGAGATTATCTCCAGTGGGATATGATAGTTGCCCGGCGCTTGTCTGGTCTTTATGTTATTTATCGCTTATCAGTCCAAGTCTGAATATTGCACAATCTTGCTGCATGAGGGAGAGTGGCTGATCCTCCTTGGTGGTTTCAGTGCCAGAGTTGGGGGACAAACCTCTGGAACGGTATGATTGGCAAGGAATGTGCAGGGAAAGTAAAAATCAATGGAGTCCTCCTCTGACCAAATGCCTGGAGCATGGCCTGGTCATAATGAACACCCTGTTCATCAGAGGGACAGGGTACTTCATGTCAACACCCCTTGCTCTGACATCATAGTCCAAGTGAGGGACTGAAAGGATGTCCACATTCCTGTGCCTTGCTGGGGGTTGATGACTGCGAAACTAACCATTGGCTAATCCAGTCTTCTAGTTCCAGCCTGGCCCAAAACGGCGGCAGCAGCAGGAATGCTGCCGCACGGAACTCCATGTTGATGGATTTAAGGACTCTGTAAGGAAAGATCTGCTTGATTATAATGTTTTTATGGTCAATAAGCTGGAACCACAATGTGCACAAACACTAATCTGCCCTTGAATCTATCATAAACATCCTGTGGGGAGACTCCAGGTTTCTCTACCAGGAAATATCAAGACTCCTTGAATGACCACGGGACCCAGGAGGTATTAAGTCGCAGTGCAAGGCATTCCTGAAATGGAACCACCACCAAAAATCTAAGGAGAAACAGTAGGTCCCATTAGAGAAAATGAAGGTCAAGGGCCCAATACAAAAATCCTATTAATTAAATGTAGCGGATGGAAAGAGCATGCGCAATCCAGCAACTTGCTGACAGTTGTGACATGTCTGAATTCTTCAGCGCATTCAAGATCATCAACAACCCAAGTGCACAAGGACTTATTTCATTGAGCACTAAGAATAGATTGGTGCTTATTAAATACAGTGAGACAGTCAGTGCTAATTGAAAGAAACTCTTTGAAACTCTCTTCATTCAAGACTCAGTCTTTGATGTGGGTGTCTGCCCAACAGCTGAGATCCAACAAGGATGTTGGCTTAGTAGGAATCCCTGCTGAAATACTGAAATACAACAGAGAAGCTCTCCTGACATGAATACATGACCTCTGTTAGAAGGAGCAGGCCATAACACCAGATTCGGAGATGCTGTAATTGTACCCATCTTGGAAAAGGTGGATGAGACCAATTGAGATAAGTACAGAGCTTCATGGTTAAAGAGCTCATTCTTGAGTTACTGTGTAGATTCTACCCATCAAGAGCCGAGTAGACATAGTCTTCACAGCAAGACAAGTCTAAGAAAAATCCAGTGAGCAGCAGCATCCCACATGGCTCTCTTCAACCTCTCAAATGCATTTGCCTCTGTTAACTGGGAAAGGTTATGGAGCAAAGTCTTTAAATTTGCCATCTGTAGAAATTCATAACCATTCTTCATTTCTGCATGGCAACATGCAGGCCTCAATTGTCACCAACACGTCCATGATGGACCGAATACATGTACAAACTGGAGTCCAGCAAGGCTATTTCATTGCATCAATGTTTCTCTTCATCTTTCTGGTTATAGTTCTCTACCCCATATCCATCAAACCTCATGCTGAGTGGAGTGGATCTACAGGACAGGTAGGAAGCTGCTCAACTGGCATTACCTCCGGTCAAAAACCAAGATCACTGTGACTTATGTAGTTAAGCTGCAATACACAGACAACGTTTTTGTACACACACTGAAGGGCTGAACTCCAAATCGCCGTTGACCCATTTATGGACATGTATGAGAGAATAGATCTTAGGCTAAACGTCTGGAAGCAAAGGTACACTATCAGCCTGCTCCTGCCAAAAAACACTGCCCTCAACTATCAAGGTCCACAGTGAGCCACCTGACAACATGGATTGATTCTCAAATCTTGGAAGGCTCCTTTTCAGCGAAGGCAGGAACTGTCAATGAAATTCTCCATCGTCTCCGGTGAGCCAGCACAGCCTTTAACTATCTGAGGAATAGAATAATGATAAATATCCCAAACTTGGCACCATGCGTCTAGTCTACTACTACTACCTGCTTTTCTGTATACGTTGGCGATGTAGAAAACATCCAGTAGCCATCCTAAATTCCTATCACCAGCGATACCCACCAAAAATCCTGCAAATCCATTGACCCGGAAAGCACTGTAATGTCAGTGTGCTCTCTTAAGGCAACATTCCCAGCATCAAGGTATTGGTTACAGTCAGTCAGCTATGTTGGGCAGGCCAACTTATCCTAATGCCTAACATAGCACTTCCTAAATAAGATCTGAGCTTTGTTGGTGTTACCAGGAGAGCAGAGGAATTCCACCTTGAAAAAGCTAGATACTTGCAAAATCATGGGAATGTCTTGCCCAAAACCAACCAGAAGCAGTATCTGCAAAGGTGCCGACATTCTCAAACATTTCCATCAGATTTGGGCAGTGGTCAAGTGCAGACAACAGATGGGGCGTGCAAAAAAACCTGAGCATTCCACAGACCTGCTCCAAGCAAATGTCAGCTACAATACTAGCCGCAGGGTATGTGGATCTATCATTGAACTGTTTAGTCACTTCTGGGCTCACAACTCTAAAGTGGAAGAAAGTCATCCTCTGTCCTGAGGGACTAACCAAGAAAAGAACGCCAATATGTAGGCATTGACTGTTTCATTATTTCGTACTTGTTCACCATTTGAGAAGTTATTGCTGCTACGTTCACTTCACTTTTGGAATTTAGCTCATCTGTTTCTTTAAATTTCTTTAATGAAATTTAAAGCCTAGTGACCAGAGTGAAACCTAAACTGAGCATTTGAGAAAGCATTATTGGTGAATAAGTGCTGGTGAATTGCACTATCAATAATAACGCTTTTTATCACTTTACTGATGGAAGAATAGATTTGTCACAGAAAGAGAAGTATTGGTGCATTGAGATAGCAAGAACTGCACCTGTTGGAATCAGAGACAACACACTGTGGAGCTTGAACACAGCAGGCCAGGCAGCATCAGAGGAGCAGGAAAGTTGACATTTCGGGTCGGGACCCTTCAGAAAATTTTCTGATGCTGCGTGGCCTGCTGTGTTCCTCCAGCTCCACGCTGTGTTGTCATTTGTGTATTGAGACAGCTTTGATGGACTCCAGTTTGCACATGTTTTGGGTCCTTGATGGATCTTTAGGTGAGGATTGTAGCTTGCATGATGTAGCAAGTGGAAAATGCCCGTCTGTAGAAATTCTTCATCAAATTTGAGGAGGATGCTGCATAATTTCTCCCAGTTGACAGAGGTGAACACGTTTTTGCCTGCAAAACATATCTGAGCAATTTTCTACATTATCAGGGTGCATGTCATTGTTGTTGGTTTAATGAACTATCTTGATTAGAGGTGTGTGTAGTTCTGGAACACAGGACTACAACTGTACAACCTGGATCATGTTGGGATGCAAAGCCTTTGCCTGTAACTATTACATTGAACTCTTTCCTGATATCATAAATTAATTGAAGATGGACATTAGTGATGAGAAGGTAACCAAAGCTGGGTCATCACTTTGTCACTTTAGGTTGATGTACTGGGTCCTGCCATCATTAGTTGTTGATACATATGTCAGTATAGAGCTCTTTGCCAGATAATGCTAGTAGTACCTCTGATCAGATTCACTTCACTGAACTGCTTAATTAAAAGTGGATGCTACAGTCAGCTTGTGATATGAACATTGGCTATCAGATTATTTAAACAGGGAGATATTCATTCATATTAAATATCATTTTGGTGAGACCAACTGCTACTGACAGGATGGGTCTTTGTTTTGATTTTGGGAGGATTTTTCTTCATTTCTCTTGGATATTTTGTGAGTTGATGCCTGATGTTCAGAGTCTTTGAACCTGGACGTTTAGCTGAGGAACAGTATGGAGTATTTAAGGGGAGGACCCAACAGCAATCCGTTCATATATTTGAACAGTAAGCAAAGCTGTAATCAGGGTGTCTCAATCACCTCCCAATTTTCTTATTGGCTGGCGTCCACTCCTTTAAGGTGGATGATTGAGGTTAGATTTAAAAGGGCCATAGAATCGTATAGCACAGAAAAGGCCCTTGGCCTATCAAGTCTGCAGCGACAATAATTACCACTAAAGGCACGCTTATCCCAATTTCTTCCAGTTATCATATATTCTTGAATGTCATGATATTTCAAGTGCTGATCCAAATAATTTTCAGAGGTTGTAATGTTTCTGACCTCCACTATCTTCCCAGGCAGTGCATTCCAGATTTCCACCACCCTCTGAGTGAAAATATTTTCTCAAATGCCCGCTGAATGTCCAATCCTTTACCCTAACATTGTGCCTCCTCATGATTGACTCCTTAGACAAGGGGAACAGTTGCTCCCTACTCTCTCTATCCATACCCCTCATAATCTTATACACTTCAATCATGACTCCCTCTGCTTTCTTTAGATCAGAGAATGCCATCTAAACTGATCTAGTCTCTCCTTGTAGGTCAGTTGCTCCATCCCAAGCAACACCTCTGTACTCCCTCTAGTGCTATCGCAAACTTCCTGTAGTGACGTGACAAGAACTGCATACATTCTCCAGCTGTGGCCCAATCAATACACTGTACAACTCGAATATTACCTCCTTTCTTTTATACTCAGTGCCATGACTGATGAAAACAAGTACCCCACAAGCTGCCTTAACTATCCTGTTCATGTGCTTTGCCAACTTCAGGGATCTGTGAATAATTACCCCAAGATTCTGCTGTTCCCTCTGAGCTATCTAGTATCCTGCCATTCATTAAATATTCCTGTCTTGTTTCTTCTTTCAAAGTGCATTATGTCGCACTTATCAGGGTCAAATACCATCTACCGCTGCTGTGCCCATCTGACCAACTCATCTCTATCTTACTGTAACCTACAACGATCATCTTGACTATCAACTATCCTACCCATCTTAATCTTGTCTGCAAACTTGCTTAACATCTCCACCCACATTTTCATCTGTGTCATTTATGTATGTAACAAACAATAAGCATCCAAGAACTGATCCTTTAGTACACTGTTAGACAGTGGCCTTCAGCCACTCGAACAGCCTTCTGCCACCATCTTGTGTCCTATTACTAAGCCAGTTTCTAATCCATCTCGTCAAGTTCCCCTGAATTCCATGCACCTTCTCAATCAGTCTTCCACAGGGACCTTGTCAAAAACTTTGCTAAAATCCATTTAAACTGCATCAGCTGAACTTCTCTGTTCGACAGACTTGATCCCATTTTTGAAAAATTCTAAAAAATTTGTCAGGCATGACCTCCCTCTGCCAAAGCCATAGTCTCTATTCCTAATTACCCTATGCTTTTCCAAGTGGATATTAATTTGCTCCTTCAGAATTTTCACCAATAGTTTCCCTACTACTGATGTGAGACTCACCTGTTTCTAATTCCTTGAAAAGTGGAATCACATTAGCCATCCTCCAGTCCTCTGGAACTTTTGTCATGACCAGAGAAAAACTAAAATTTTTGTGTCAGAGCCCTTACAATTTCCTGCTTCGCCTCCCACAGCCTCCTAGGATGCAGTTCATCTGGGCCAGGCAATTTGTTCGGTTTAAGCCCATGAAAGCCTCCAATATCTTCCCATTTCTTATGTCAAACTGTGTGAGTTTCTCACAGTCCCTTTTCCTGAATTCTGTACCACCATTCTCCTTTTCCAGACTGAACTCTTCCAATATCTCACGGCCTCTCACACATCATCCCCTTTGTCCCTAACAGACCGTACTCTTTCCTCTGTTAATCTCTTCCCTTTAATATATTTATAAAATATTTTAGGATTCTCCCTAATCTTATTTACATCCTGTTCCTGTACAGTGCAAGATGTTTCTTACAAGAGCAAAATGTATGCACTTTTATGACGATAATAACTGGAAAGGAATTTCAAACCTAGTGAAATTTAAAGAAGAAAGCTTACATTTATGAACATACAAATCCGCACCAATCCAATAAATCGTTTCAGAAAATCAGTCCCTGAGACTTTGTAGCAATTAGAACAACCAAATAACACACAGCAAAGTCTCTCAGACAGGAAAGTGATGAACCAAAACAAAAAGTGCTGAAAATACTCAGCAGGTCGCACAGTGTCTGTGCAGAGAAAACAATTAATATTTCAGGTCTGTGACTTTTTTGCAGCAACACTGCAAGTAGTTTGAAATGTAATAAACTCGAGTGAAAGGTGGTGGGTAAAATGAATAGAAGGGAAAGTTTGCGATAGGCAGGAGATTAAACTACAAAACGTTTCATGTCACAAGGCCAAAGGAAGACAAACAGTGAAGTTATTTGGTGCAGTAGAAAGTAAAATTGCTGTGCCAAGTAGAGATAAGAGACTTATCTAGCTTATCCTTCCGGAAAGCCTATAATCTACAACCCCAGTGACTGATTAAAAATTGTTCACAGATATTCACAGATACAAAATGTCCAGAAAAGTTAGGAAAGAAGGGAGGTGGAGTGAGAAAACATTTTAATATTGGAAAGAGAATATATCCTTCAATGTACACTAAGAGAATGCAATCAAGTTGAGAAGCAAGAAAGGTATGATGATGCTGTTGGGCATATTGTGTAGGCCTCCAAATAGTGAAAGAGAGAGATAGAAATGGAAACCTGAATGAAAATGACAGATACATGCAAAAATTATAAGCATTGACTTTGGGGGGCTTTAATAACCTAGAAATTGATTTGGATAATGTCAGAATAAAGAAAAAGGAAGGTAACGCATTTCTGAAATTAATATAGGTGAACCCCCTTGACTTCGCATTTTTTCGGTGTAAGTCGGGAAGAAACGTGATTGGATCTCAAGCTGAGAGACAAGATGGGCCAAGAACTCTTAGTTGGGGCAATCATCATCATGTTAGTAACAATCTAAAGTACAATTCTAAACTGTAAGAGAGCAAATGTCAGTGCAATGAAAATAGATCTAATCAGATTGTACTGGAACCAACGTTTGACAGAAATGTCTTTTTTTTAATTAATTCATGGGATGAAGGTGCCGCTGGCTAGGTCAGCATTTATTGCCCATCCCTAATTGCCCAGAGGGCAGTTATGAGTCAACCACATTGCCATCCTTAGCTGGTCTAGCCTATATGTGACTCCAGTGCTATAGCAGTTTCCTCCCCTCAAGGATATTAGTGAACTAGATGGGTTTTTCCGACAATCGGCAATGGTCATCATTAGACTCTTAATTCCAGATATTTTATTGAATTCAAATTCCATCATCTGCCGTGGCGGGATTCCAGGCCCTCAGGACGTTGCCCGGGTCTCTGGATTAATATTCCAGTGACAATACCACTAGGCCATTGCCGCCCCCCATAGAATAATCAGTGGCCTTTCAGAAAGAGATGATTTAGGTTCAGGAAGATACATTCCAACAAGGATGAACGATTGTGTGATCCAAAGTCAAGACTCCTCAGATCATGATGATAAACGGTATGATTAAACACAAAAAGGTGCATAATACATACCTAATGAGTACTTTGTATTGGTGTTTGCTAAAGAAAGACTGGTGACAAAATACCAGTAATAGGGAGATTAAAAATTGATGGGAAGAGTGCAGTAGGAAAACTGAATGTGCTTAGAGTGAATAAGTTGCCTGGTTTGGGTGACTTGCATTTCGGGTTGCGAAAGGAAGTGTAGATTGAGATGGTGAAAGGATTTGTCATAATTTTCCCTGATATAGGAGAGGTGCCAGAGAATTGTAAAGTCATAAATTTGCCACCCTTGCTCAATAAACAGTCTAAAAACATTCATAGTAAGCTCTGGCCTGTCAGTTTAACATCAGTGAAAGGTAAGATTTTAGAAACGGGGAAAAATAATAGGCATTTGGAGAAGTTTGAATTAATTAAGGGCGGTTACATTTGTAATGCATTATCTGATCTGAATTATTTGATGAAGTAACAGAGAAAGCTGATGAAAGGAATGTGGTGAATGTGGTCTGTATGGATTTTAAAAACTTTTGAAAAAGTACAGATTAACAAAATTGAGGTTGGTTGAACTTAATGTTTGGCATATTGAGAGAGGGGTTAGCAAAGTATATGGAATCTTGGTCTTCAACCCTGAGTACAAAACCAATGAACTGATGCTGTACCTTTAGGTCATATGTAAAGTATTGTATTGGTTCTGGTTGTCTGTAAGAAGGTCATGAAGGTTCTTGAGAACGTGCGGAGGGGATGTACTAGTGTAGTTCCAGAAATGGTGAATTTAGCTATAAGAAGAAGCTCGATTTATCTTCCTTGGAGGAAAGAAATTCAAGCAAGATTTGATGGATGTTTACACCTTTGACAAGTTTAATTAAGACAAGCAAAGAAAAGCCATTTCCATTAGGCTGACGATATGGGAGCCAATGAGCACAGATTTAGGATTTCAGTCATGAGATAGTGGTGGTAGGGAGAGCTGTGCTTGGGTGGGAGGTGATGTGAGGAATTAGGTCTTCCAATATGAAAATGTGACCCAGGTCCAGTTGTAGTATTGGGACTTACCGCTCCCCTGCTACCCTTCTACTGACTGCCTTCTGTTCTGATTCGTGAGTTGTAGGCAATTACTCACTAACAGAATTGCCTCAAACATGTCGCTGCCCATGATTGTATCATGATTTCGGAGTTCCTTGAAAGGTTGCCTTCATTGGAGGCTTCTGGCTTCTCTGCCTGTCAAAAGGGCTTTGTCTGTACTCTGCACTGGTTTGGGAGGCCAAGGGTGTTGCCTCTGTATATTACCTTGGTGACACTGAAGAAAATTTAGGTGTTCTGCATGTAGGCAAGGAGTTGCAGTTTCTTAGCTTTCTCAGTCTACTATTGGTTTTTGATTTCCGTAGATCATCTTTGAAATTCCAGCTTTGCTGTTGGGTGAGTTCTCTTATTTTGCCAGACATGGAGAGCTTTCCTCCTCTGTTGATGAGGATTGTTGATTTGGTCATTCTCATTGAACCAGTCTTGGTGTTTCCTGATCTTGTATCTGATGGCTTTCTTCACCGCATGAGGTGATGGCTATTTTCAGCTCTTTCTAAATTTTCTCCACTCCATTAAAACTAATTCTTTGGAGGTTTTGGTGAAGGCACTGTTGGAAGTTCGCTTGACTGCTCAGTTCCTGAAACCGCTCAATGGTGAGCGGTTTTTTTAAATCATTTCTTCATCTTCAGCTGCTTCTGTTGGCATTTGATGAACATAGATGAGTGGATGAGCTAGTGGCGTGTCCACAGTTATCTGCACAGAACATTGCTTTGGGAATAAGCATATCTTTTTGACCTCGGGATCGAATGATGCTAATCAGTCACGTGCCAGTGCTTTGATTATGGATGCCTCCAAGAAGTCTTGAATGTGTCTTTTTGATGGAATAGTGTGTCATTATGACCAGCTTGTATTGTGCACGTTCGGTGAGCAGGAGAGTCCGTTTGGAGCTGTAGCTCCCAACTACTTCCTTTTGAGAATTGGGAGTTCTTCCAACCCTGACATTGAAATCTTCAAGGCGGATAATGTTATCTTGGGCATGTTGCTGAGTATGATGTCCAGGGTAGAGTAGAAGCCTTCTTTGACTCATCTGTGGCATAGGGGTTGGAGCACAGGCAATCATGACTGTTGCCTGCTGGTTCTTGGCAAGTTGGAAACAAAGATCCATGAAGTCATTGTTCCTGCGAACAGGGAGCTCCAGGAGTCGGTTGGCTATTTTGTTCTTGATAGTGAATCCAATTTTGTGTGTCCTAGTCTAATCCTTGAGTTTTCCTCTGTCAAAAAAGCTGTAACCATTAACACCTTCTCCCTTCACATGCTATTCACCTGCTCGTCAAGTCTCCTGCAGGGTATTGAAGCCCCTGAGTCATCCGTTCTCGGACCATTATTTTACTCCAAGGTTACCTAACTGCAAGTAGAGTAGCCCGTTCGATGCTGTTTTCCAGCCAGGTGGGTGACAGAACAGATTATTTTAGGGCACCTTTTCTAGTCTGTGCTACCCAGTTCCTATTCCAAGACTGTTGGTCCGAAGTTAGTAATTTCCAGATGTCTCTATCCTGACCCTGTCATCTCTTGCCAATTGCTTCGGAGCTTGTATTATGTGTCTTTTTTTAATCCATTTGTGGAATATGGACATCGCTGACTGGATAGCAGTTGTTGCCCATCTCTAGTTGCCCTTGTAAACGTGGTGGTGAGCTGGTTCCGGGTTGGAGGGTTGAATTCCTCTAGATGGACACCTTGTGAACGACATCTTTTAACACTGGAATGCTGTTGCATGTTACCAAGCACGTCCTTGACAAGGTGGATCCAGTGGCAACAACAAAGAAACCTTGACAACTGGGGATCCCCTTACTGATTGTATCAGAGATAAAAGGTACTGCAGATGCTGGAGAATCCGAGACAACAAGCATGGGGCTGGATGAACACAGCAGGTCAAGCAGCATCATAGGAGCAGGAAAACTTGACGTTTCGGGCCTAAACCCTTCATCAGAAAAAAAAAAAATGTTTTTCTGCTCCTATGATGCTGCTTGACCTGCTGTGTTCATCCAGTCCCATGCTTGTTATCCCCTCACTAATGCACGCTTCATCAGCTTTTGCAGCCATTGATATCACTTGAATATCTTCTACCTGGATCGCCGTTGAGGTTTTGTTTGGATTGAACTTTGTCTGTTTCCTCCCTTCCAACCTAACCGTCATGAGTGACCCTGCCAAGAGTTGACAACTCATGACACCATTGCTGTTGGGATCTTTGGAACACTCCAGCCTCTCCTCCACAGCAAGGTGGCTATGCATGGAAAGGGATTCTGAATCAAGTTAATTTATGAAGCGTTCAAATGTAGATCTTTACATAATCTTGAGGACACTCCACTTAGTTGTCAGCTTTTAATGACTGAAGCAAATGCTGCCGCTCTCTTTGTCAGACGTTTAGGCGTGCAAACCTGTTCTGAAGATTTGACTTATAACCCATTTGGCACTTCTGTGCAGTTTCAGAAGTGCTGTGCCTTTTGCAAGAGCCATCTTTCAGATAAAATATTTAAACCAATGTCTGCTCTTTTAAGGTGGAATTAAAGATTTCACAGTGCTGTTTAAAATAAATATGGGAGTTTTCCCTGATGTCCCAGCCAATCTCATCATTCTGTGTTGGACTTCATTGAGTGAACATTGACTCCTGTACTTAGCAACAGTGCAGACAGTGACTATAATAATGAAGCAAATAATTACTTGGCTGTGAAGTTCTCTAGGATATGCAGAGGATTTTTGATTGGCCAGGTTGGATTTGTCCTGCTTTTTGTGTCCAGGATGTACCTGGGCAATTTTCCATATTGTAGGGTAAATGCTACTGTTGTAGCTTTACTGGAACATCTTGGCTAGGAGTTTGACGGGTTCTGGAAGCCAAAACATTGCACAATATCAAGGAGGATTTGGATATCGCACTTGGGCCTAAAGGGAAAAAAGGACATAGGAAAAAGCAGGAACAAGCTATTGGGTTGGATGATCAGCCATGATCAAAATGAATGGTGGCACAGGCTCAAAGGGCCGAATGGCCTACAACTGCTACTAATTTTTATGTTTATGTATTTTTCTTCACTACAATTGCCAGAATGTGTCAGGCTCCACAGCCTTTGGCATAGCATCCAGTGCTTCCAAACATTTCTTGATATTGCGTGGAACGAAGTGATCAGCTGAAGACTGGCATCTATGAGCTAGGGACCTGTGCACAAACTTTTTGTGATTCATGTGCCAAGTTATGTCAGTATATTCTCCATTCTCATCTGTTCTCTTTTTCCCACAAAGGTGGGCGACCTCAAATTTATTCGTTTGTAAAATTTTTAACCTATTTATTTTGCTTTTGCAGGTTTTTGGTGTCCTCTTTTTAAACCTTGCTTTCCTACTTATCTTTGTCAACAAATTTGTCTACAGCATCCTGGGATTTTTAATCTAAGTTATTATTATAAATTGTAACTGGTTGAAGCTGCTGTGTTAGTGGCAGTCTTCTATTTGCAGTTTACTAATCTAAACTTGACCTCATTTATCTCTATGTTTCCTGTTCTGTTCAGATAGTACCCATTTATTTCTAATTATGCTTCCACTTCATCCACCTTTTAATGAATGCTGGAGCATTTACTTAAAGGAATTTTTAATTATATCTCATTTTAATTTTTTTTCTACTCTGAATCTTCTTGCGCATGCATCAGTATCTCGCATACTGTGCCTGTTTTGTACTTTGCAGTCACACTCAGATTATCACTCTCCATTTTGTATCACTACCCTGCAAATTGCCTTGTCCTGTCTCTTATCTTCTAAATCTCCCTTCACTAATCTTCACCAGCCTCCCATCCCAATCATTTTGTTCAAAGCCCTTCTTATGCAATTTTTCCATGATGCTGGTCGTCTTGTGGATCAAATGAAGGTTGTTCCATTGGTACAGCTCCCACTCCCATACTGAGACTAGTATCCTACGAATCGAAGCCCACTTCTCGTACACCAATCCGTGAGCCATTGCATTCATCTGTCTGATCTTATTTCTCAAAATCAATTTATTCATAGTTCAGATACTCATTTAAAGTTTATTGCCTTTAATTTTGTTTTTGTTTAACCTAATCCTCCCTCAGGAGAACCTCTTCCTTAGTCATAGTTGTGTTGGTGGTAGCCATGTGGACTTCTGGATCCTTCCAATTTATTAGTTCTTCTTGAAACCCAAGGAAATGGACTTGGGCTGGGCAGGCAACATTGCCTTGGGAACTGCAATTCTTAGCTGTAGGGAATGGTATCTACTACCGCTAATAGTACAGTTTTCCATTAATATTACATTATTTTCAACTTGTTTCATTTTAGTGCCCCAAGTACCACTGTGCTATAATCAGTTTGCTCATCATCCCATCAGTCCCTGCTCTCTATAGGCCTGCAAAAATCTGAAACCAGGGCCACCTTGTGGATCCCCAGATCTGCTTCATTTGTTGTAACACCCACCCATTGCCAGTCACAGACAAAAATTGAAGTACCAGACCTAAGGGGTGCGACTGGAACCTGAAACAAAGTGTCCAGTTTACTCCTCTCTGATATATCACAGGATCCAAAGCTTAGACACAAGCTCATCAATGCTGAGCTGAAGTTTCTTGAGCTTGTAGGCATTTGCTATGAGTGGTTGCTGTGAATCGCATAGATGTCGACCAAACCCACATACTACAGCTGCAGCATGTTGTCTGTGTTGCCATTGTGTTCAATTATGGTGTACCATTTAGCAACATCATTAACCATAACTTGTAGTTATTTTAAGTAGCCTAACTAGTTAAGTTATGAATGCCATACAGTACTTATTTTCTCCCCTGTACTAATAAAGTGTACAGTTCCAACATAGCAAAAAAAAATTTAAAAATACCAGTAAGCAATCTTCTACTTCCCCCTCACTTGCTCATTTAATCAATGTTTCTGGGTTTCAACATGCAGATCTCACTGTCTCTTGCTGCCTGGACATAGTCTTTATTCTGCAAAGACCAGAAACACTACCTTTGTGTTTCAGATATATGTGGCATTGGTGAGACCATATCTGAAATATTGTTTGCAGGAAGGATGTAAGTGTATTGGAGACTATTCAAAGGAGATTTACTAGAATGTTCCTGGAATGAGCGGGTTAGTTTGGGTTGGACAGGTTGAGTTTGTTTCCCTGGAATTTAAAAGAGTGATGGTTGAATTGTTTGAGGTGAAGAAGACTCTGAATGGCCTTGACAAAGTGAACATTGAAAAGATGTTTCCTGTTGTGGGTCAGTCCAGCATGAAGGGGTACTTTTAAAATTAGGGTTGCTCTTTCAGGGTAGAGATTGTATGTCTCTTACACACTTGAGTATTATCCATATGCACAGAACTTGGAGGCTCGTGGAGCTATTTGTAAAACTATCAAAATGAATACAGTATTTCAGAATGCACTAGAAAAATTAAATTTTTCTTAAGATCATATTAAGCTGTCCAGTGACCAAATTCATAATCACCTTGGCAGTTGTGTCTACAACTTCTGCTGAGCTCTATCCTTTCTGGAACTATGTCAACAAAGTCTTCGAAGCTGTATAATGGAAATCTTCGAAGTCAGTCTGAGATTTAACCATCTCCCAAAGCTTTGAAACGGTCAAGCAGACTTTTTCTCCACAGATACTGTCAGATCTGCTGAGATTTTCAGCAATTTCAGTTTTTGTTTTTGTTTCTGATTTCTAGCATCCGCAGTACATTCGGCTTTTTTGTTTAGTTAGGCACTTGCCTGAGTTGAAATTTAAAGAGCTAAGCCATCTGTCCAAGTTTTGAAACAGTGTGATACCTGAACTAAAATGCAGTGAAGACCTAAGAAACAATTGAAATAGTCAAATCTGAATAATGCTGTTGTCCAATGCAGTAGAGCACTTTCTTCAATGGAAAATGTACTGAAATACATCTGAAAACTATTCCACTTTCATAATGCTGATCAATTTAATATGGCCTTTGGTTTATTTTCTAAAACATCTATTATCAATCTCCATTTGAAAAACTTCATAAACTTGCTAAGCAGCATTTCATTATAACATGTGAATTTGGCAACACACTTTGAATTTATGTGTCAAACGATTCCCATATCACATTACTCTGAGAAAATAATTCAAGGTCTAAAAGATCCACCTCTGATTAAACTGGCATCAAACTGCTGGTGAAGGGTATGGGGCTGGGAGTCTCAACATTGAATCATGCACACCACTTCTAAAACGCAACCGGTGCAGGTCAGCCTTGTGTAAAGACAGGAAAGTTCAGCACGTTACATTTAGATCTGTTGTCTATGAATTAACAGATTAATTACCACCATTAGTCAGCAATTTCAATATTGTCATATCATGGAAATGTCCATCTGGCAGAATGCAATTTCAGTGAATTTTTTTTTTTTGTTCATCAGTTTTTATGCTCCTACAACCTAGATGTTAGTTGATCAGTTACAGTCGTGCTTTATTAATCCATCTGCTGGGACAGGCTTACTCAAATTCAGGGAAGTTTTCCCTGCCTTTGTATTTGCAGAAATCTGTTAAGCCAAAAGGAACCACTGTATTTGATAGTGTGCAATCAGTCAAAGCATTGTATTATCCACTTACTCAGATTGGCAATGTCACATTCGTTGTATAATCTGGATCTGAACAACTTTATTCATTGATTGTAATTGTTTCTTTTGACTAGTTTTTAACCTCTTCATGATCAGCATTGCTGTTACAGAAATCCAATCCAAGACCACTGAAAGCTCTTAATCAATTTCGTTATCACAATTGCTCAGTCTGTATGAAATCCAATTTACTGTAGCAATCTGAGAAGTAAAATGCCTTTAAATGTTGCCATTTAAAAAATCTGACTTAAAATAGTTCTAATGTGGCCTGCATTAGCGACATGGGAATCAGTGCCTACAGGTTGGTCGCTGTGCCGGTATCTACAGGGCAGAATGGCTGCTCTTGCATTGTGGATATCAATACCAGTATCTGTGATGGGGGGGGAAGCCTGTTCCTGCAATACCTGTCTCTATAGCTTGGATTTCTCTGTCTGTCTGTCTACGCTTTATGCTAGGATTGTGGTTTTATGCTGCTCATGTCATCTCCAAAAACTAGCAGCTTATACAGTAAAATTCTGAGAATATTTTGCTGAACTGCAAGGTAATGGCAATTTGTGGCAATCAGCAGACCAATCCCTGCCCTTGAGAAGGGCCAGAAGCTAGGAATACTGTGGCAAGTAACTCACCTCCTGACTCCTCAAAGCCTGTCTACCATCTACAAGGCATAGTCAGGAGTGTGATGGAATCCTCCTCACTTGCCTGGATGAGTGCAGCCCTAACAACACTCAAGAAACTTGACACCATCAGGAAAAAGCAGCCCGCTTGATTGGCACTACATCCACAAGTATCCACTCCCTCCGCCACCGATGCTCAGTAGCTGCAGTGTGTACTATCTACGCGATCCTCTGCAGAAAGTCACCAAAGGTCCTCAGACAGCACCTTCCAAACCCACCACCACTTCCACCTAGAAGAACAAGGGCAGCAGATATATGGGAACACCACTACCTCCAAGTCACCTACTGTCCTGACTTGGAAATATATTACCGTTCCTTCACTGTCGCTGGGTCAAAAACCTGGAATTCGCTCCCTAATAGTCAACCCACAGCAGGAGGACTGCAGCGGTTCAAGAAGGCAGCACACCACCACCTTCTCAAGGGCAACTAGGGATGGACAAGAAATGCTGGCCAGCCAGCAACGCCCACATCCCACAATGAATAGAAAAAAAAAATTCACTTCTGATCAAAGCACATCAGGCAAAAGGGAATCCTGCAAATCAGAACTTGTGGCTGGGTGAAGTTGCAACAGTCTCATAGACCATCTACAACATTGCTGTTGTGACCTCCTCCTGCCTGCTCCCTGTCTCTCCCAACAAGCCTCCTTTCTTTCCCTTCTTCCTTTCTGCTATCCAGATCCCTTGTCACCGTCTCCTTTCTTGAAAGCTGCCAATGACAAGCATCAGGGTCAAAAAGATTATATTGGGAGAGTGAATTTAGAAGTTCAGGTAAAGAACCAACTGAGAGGAGATGCAAAAACGTGTCTTAGTTAAATATGATGGGGACTGCATTGAAGAGTGCAAACTGAGTGCAATACTCCTCTTAAATTGTTGACTTAAGAAATAAAATGACTTCAGAATTGAAGTGACAGCTGCATTATTACCTAGTCAGCACACTTGTAACTCATTTGTTCAATAAATTCACAGCTAACATTCATGGCCACAGGTCTGCATTGTGTGTAGTACAGGACAATGTAACATTATAGTACTGGTCTCTCAATCAAGGGACCTGAACTAATTGAAAGAAATTGTTTCAGTTTCTACCATGTTAACCTGGGAATTTGAATTCTGTTCATTAAATACATGTGGAATAAAAAGCTATAGCGCAGGGTAGGGCTGTTTTCTCTAATTCTGAAAGGTATAGTTCTAGCCCTTTTCCAGATCTTGGACATAAATATTAATGGTGAGGAAACGTTGTAGTGTACAGGATGCCTGCTTTCACATGAGATATTAAACTGAGACTTCATTTCCCTCTTAGGTGGAGTTAAAGATTGCATGGTTCAATTTCAAAGAAGGGCAGAAAAGCTAGTCCCAGTGTCCTAGCCAATATTTATTTAACAGCATTACAAAAAACAATCAATTTAATATCACATTGCTATTTGTTGGAGCTTGCTGTCAGTCACATACTCAAGAAGGATATAATGACATAGAATAGCTTACAAGCATTAAATCCAAAGAATAGTTAACTTTTCAAGTGCCTCGGAGACTAACCAAGATAGGAACTTTTACCCACTCTAGAATTATAGTTCAGGTAAGTTCTGGTGGCTGGTGAACTGTAGTGTCCCTTTCATGTGAAGACTGTTCAGCATGTCATGTACTCATGCTGTGTACCAGGTCCAATTTGTTCACAGCTCAACTTGTAGCTTTTGGAATTGGGCTTGGGAGGCTTTAAAAAAGACTTTCAATCTTGTGGTTTTTGTAGGGCAAAAGTGATGCGGTCTTCAGCTGCAGGTGTTGCATATTTGGTGATATTCTGCATACTGGGAAGTCTCTTTTTGAGTTTTGGGATAAAAATTTTTAGCATCGGAGAATGGATTTTAGTTACATTCTTTACTATCGATATTCAATAGACGGTGGTCTGTTTCATTTGTTCCATTAGCATGCTTTGTTCAGTGGCAAACCTGAAGATGTAGAACTTGGAAGATTATTGCCTCTGTGTTTTGATGAAGCCTTGACAATAGCATATGTGAAATTCAACAAAGGAATGCTGTTTAGCTTATCTATTTGGTGGTGTGGGCTGTGATCAATAATAATTCAATTTGGAACTTTCTAGAAGCTTAATAGCCTGTGCTGAAGTTCGAAGATCATATGACCCACATGGTAATCATCTTAATGGTTCATCTCAGTAGTCCAACTTAAATAAGTTAAAAGCTGTATCTCCAGATCCCTCTGCTCTATTCTTGTTGGGCTCTTATTATCAGAGCAGTTTATGGCTTTCTTCTCTATATTAAAGTTAATTAACCAGTTCCTCAATGACTTTTTTTGTTTTCTCCTATTACTTTTTCTGTTAACTACAGCCTTCAATTTGCCATTGTTTGGAAATTTTGAAATTGTAATTCAGATTTTCAGATCTAAATTCAATGATGGAAGAACCAAATACCCCAGTGCAAAAGATAAGGCTGATACATTTGTCACTTCTCGCTGAAAATTATTGCAAGTGGATGTTCCACCTTGGCCCCCACCACTGGTCCCCAGCAATACAGATGCTAGTCTTCAGCAAATTTGATTCACTCTGTGTAACATCGGGAAATGGTTGAAGGCACTGGAAACTGCAAAGGCTATGCGTTCGGTTAACATTCCAGTAATAGCGCAGAAAATTTGTGCCCCAGAACTTGTTGCTCCCCTACCTAAGCTATTCCGGTACAGTTACAATACTGGCATCTTTTCGATAATGTGGAACATTGCCACGGCGTGTCCTGTACAGAAAAAGCAGGACACATCCAACCTGGCCAATTACCACTCCGTCAGTTGATTCTCAATCATTAGTAAATCTTAGACTTGAAAGGATTGAGGTTAGTAAGGAGGCGGTGTTATCAATCCTAGAAGGTATGAAGGTAGATAAATCCCCTGGGCCAGATGGGATTTTTCCGAGGATTCTCTGGGAAGCTAGGGAGGAGATGGCGGAGCCTTTTGCCTTGATCTTTGAGTCGTCATTGGTTACAGGTTTAGCACCAGATGACTGGAGGATTGCAAATGTGCCCTTGTTCAAGAAGGGCAGTAGAGATGACCGAGGTAATTATAGACCAGTGAGCCTTACATCTGTTGTAAGAAAAGTTTTGGAAAGGATTATAAGAGATAAGATTTATAATCATCTAGCAAGCAACAATTTGATTGGAGATAGTCAACATGGATTCGTCAAGGGCAGGTCGTGTCTCACAAACCTCATTGAGTTTTTTGAGAAGGTGACCAAGCATGTAGATGAGGGTAGGGCAGTTGACGTGGTGTACATGGACTTCAGTAAAGC
>JAHRHZ010000042.1:35183744-35193820 GCA_024137785.1 Ginglymostoma cirratum | reverse complement strand
GTCAGAGGCAGGTTCTTTACTCAGAGAGTGGTAAAGGCGTGGAATGCCCTGCCTGCCAATGTAGTTAACTCAACCACATTAGGGACATTTAAACAGTCCTTGGATAAGCATATGGATGATGATGGGATAGTGTAAGGGGATGGGCTTAGATTAGTTCACAGGTTGGCGCAACATCGAGGGCCAAAGGGCCTGTTCTGCGCTGTATTGTTTTATGTTCTATGTTCTATGTTCTATATTCTCACTCCCAGAGTTGCAGGGTGTCTGACACTCCTGTTTTTATTTTGTCAGCCAGGGCTCCCTGATTGGAGGAGATTAACAGCCCCAATCAGAGAACTTGTATTGTGAGGTCCACCTGGCTGACCTCATTACAATCACTACATTCCTCCCTGAGTCTGAGGACATAAGCTGTTTTTTTTTTAAGCACTGGGTCAGGTTCTGTCTCTGCCTTGGATATCAGCAGTGTGTAATGCATAGTAGCTTGTCTCTTGCAACCACAGCTTCTCAGAAAAAATTCATTCTTTTCAGGTGGTAAAGTTGGTGAGGTGGCGACATCTGTATCCATCTGAGATTACAAAAAGATCTCTTCTATGCTTAATGGAGAGGCCGAACCCATAGGTTCAGCCCACTATACCAAGGAAGTGGGCACATTTTGCTCCTGCCCTCTTTGCAAGTTTGCAGCTTTCATGTTGTTCATGTGCATGTTCAGAACTATCACACTTACTCGAACTTCATAAGTCACTTGACCTAATATTGCATCGACCATGCCTCTTACCCATGCAGAGCTATTCCCGTGGTTCCTGCACCAAACTTTATCCCTTAAAGTAAACTTTCTCTAGCACTTAGCGGAGCTTTGTGTCTGGATTTGGCATTCCTGATGCCATTTCACCCCACCCCCATCCAGGAAGATAAAATTTAACTTGGTGTGGAATCTGCTGGACCTATCCTGACAATTGTACGAGGGGCGGTCCTATAATCAAATAGGAACTAGGGTAATTTAGTATCTTGTGAAACTGTGGGCTATTTCTTTAAGCCTGCCTTCAAAGTTTGAACTACTCTTTCTGCCAGACCATTGGATGATGGATGGTATGGAGCTGTCCTTATACGTCAAATGCCATTCAACTCGAGGAAATGCTCAGATTCCTTGCTCGTTAACAATGGCCCAGTATCTGTGACCAACACTTGTGGGAGTCTGTGTATTGCAAAAAAAAACTCTCACTGTTTTTCTATTGTTGTCTCTGTGTTTGATGAATAAACTCTGTGCACATCCAACTACTTTGAGTGGGTGTCTGCAATGAGTAGGGACATTGAACCTATGAAAAGACCTCCACAGTTGATGAGTAACTGAGTCCAGGGTTTACCTGTTCAATTCAGGCAAATGCAAGGTGATGCATTTTGGAAGATCCAATTCAAGAACGAACTGTACGGTAAATGGAAAAGCCCTGGGGAAAATTGATGCACGGAGAAATCTGGTTGTTCAGGTTCATTGTACCCTGAAGGTGGCAACGCAGGTCAATAGAGCGGTCAAGAAGGCATACGGCATGCTTTCATTCATCGGACGGGGTATTGAGTACAAGAGTTGGCAGGTCATGTTACAGTTGTATAGGACTTTAGTTCGACCACATTTGGAATACTGTGTAGAGTTCTGGTTGCCACATTACCAAAAGGATGTGGATGCTTTGGAGAGGGTGCAGAGGAGGTTCACCAGGATGTTGCCTGGTATGGAGGGCACTATCTATGAAGAGAGGTTGAGTAGATTAGAATGATTTATGTTAGAAAGACAGAGGTTGAGGGGGGACCTGATTGAGGTCTACAAAATCATGAGAGGTATAGACAGGGTGGATAGCGGGAAGCTTTTTCCCCTAGAGTAGGGGTCTCAGTTACTAGGGGTCTCGATTTCAAGGTGAGAGGGGAAAAGTTTAAGGGAGATATGCGTGGAAATTTCTTTATGCAGAGGGTGGTGGGTGCCTGGAACACGTTGCCACTGGAGGTGGTAGAGGCGGGCACGATAGCGTCATTTAAGAGGTATCTAGGCAGATACATGAATGGGCAAGGAGCAGAGGGATACAGATCCTTGGAAAATAGGCAACAGGTTTAGATAGAGGATCTGGATCAGCACAGGCTTGGAGAGCCAAAGGGCCTGTCCCTGTGCTGTAATTTTCTTTGTTCTTTGTCATTATGCGCACTCAGAATAAGAGCCCACTGCTGAATTCAGCCTGATGCTATGGGTTGCACTGTCTTGTCCTCTTCAAACAACACATCCTTTCCACATACCTTACCTAGTCTTTGACAGCAGGATAAATATGTCATGCTTCCCAAATGACAGCATGATGCAAGCAATGCTTACTCCAACTCAAAGACCACTGTGGCAAGTAAGTTTCTCAGGATGTGCTTTACTCTCATTGTCACTGAAGTAACTCCACAGAGGCCAGTATCCCATCACCAGCTCGCCCTTTATTTACACGTGGAAAGTCCTCGACCTTGGTACAGCCTCGTCAGAGTCACATCCCAGAGTGACAGCATATCTGACACTCCTGTTTTTATCTGTCAGCCAGGTCTCCCTGATTGAACCAGTTTAACAGCCCTAATCAGGGAACTCATATTCCACGAGGTCCACAAGGCTGACCTCGTTACAGCCGCGACATGTGGAAATCACCCTTTCTCTTTTGCGAACACACTCTCCCCTCCCCTTTTCCCACCCCTGCCCCTCCCCCTCTATTCCACCCCATCTGCCTCTGCCCCTTCCCCACCCCTCCCTCTCCCCTGCCCTTTCCACCTTCCCTTTCTCTGTCTTCTCTCCACTTCCCTTCCCCTCTTCCCCCCAACTTCCCTTTCTATTTCCCTTCTCCCCTTCTCCTCCCTCTTCCCCCTCCCTCCCTCTTCCCTTTTCCCCTTCCTCTCTCTTGCCCTTTCCTCTCCCCTTCCTGTCTCCTGCCCTCCCTCCTTCTCCTTCTCCCTTTCCCTTTTCCTCTTTCCCCTTTCCCTTCCTCCCTTTTCCCTTGTCCCTCCCTTTCCCTGCTTCCTCCTTCTCCCTCCCCACTTCCCCCTCCTTCCTCCCCACTTCCCCCTCCCTACCCTGCCCTTTCTCCCTTCTCCCCTCGCCCCCTTTCTCTCCTCCCCCGCCCTTTCTCCCCTCGCCCCTTTTCTCTCCTCCCCCGCCCTTTCTCCCCTCCTCCCCACTTTCCCACCTTCACTTTGCTTTCCCACCCTTCCACTTTCCGATTCTTTCTCAACTTTTTCCTCTTTTCATTCCTCCTCCCTCATTTCTGCCCATTATCCCTTTGTGCCTTTCATTTTCCATTATTCCATTCCTCCACTATTCTACCCTTTTGCACTTGACCTCCCACTGGTCCTTATTCAGAAAATTGATGGATAAGTTAATAAATAAAACTGAGAAGGTTTCAGCTTAAAGATCTGTTGTTTGTTTTATTTTGCATCATTTTGCTGCATTCTGATTGTCTCTTTCTACTGGGTACGTTTGAATAATTTTCTCAGAAAAACTGTACCTGCATTCAGGTTTCTAACTAAAGGCTAGTCTTCCAAGTCTTTTAGAGACCTGCAGTGTCCACTGATCACTGCTAGACACAAATGGTCGGGAACTTTGTGGACATCCAGGGGGTTGCTGTTGAATGGCAATGGAACTTGGTTCAGCTCAGGTACCCCTCATCACAGCTGAAGGATACAGGGTAGCTGAGAACTTCTATTGTCAGAAACATTGATTCTCTTTATCAACCTGAGAGTTAACAGTTAATGTCACGTTTCCCAGCAGTTAGTGCTCCAGCTGGCCATTGTGTGGCAGTCC
Source organism: Ginglymostoma cirratum (assembly GCA_024137785.1). Taxonomy (NCBI): domain Eukaryota; kingdom Metazoa; phylum Chordata; class Chondrichthyes; order Orectolobiformes; family Ginglymostomatidae; genus Ginglymostoma; species Ginglymostoma cirratum. Next base: position 35,190,021 of record JAHRHZ010000042.1, on the reverse strand, counting down.
TATGAGTTCATCGAAACTCAGGCTGTGCTCATTGGGGTGAGTTTGGGCTCTGGGAAACATGAATTTGAAACTTTTATTACTAGCACAACAAGTTTTTAAAATGAGTAATGGAGGAAAAAGCTGTGCTCAGAGCTGTAGGACCTGAGCCCTCTGTGAGCTCTTTTAAAGAGGATGCGTTTCAATAGAGGAAAGATCTGGCAGGATGTCACACTCCTGCATCAGATTACATTGTCACCTCCTGTGCCAGTAAATGTGAAGTCATTATCAAAATTATTGTGCTGCTTTTAACAACTGTTAATAAGACTGACACTTCATTTAACAGAGATTGCCCTCACACTACTGCTTGTGGCTTACTAAGTCTCACTGTCATTGCATAATGAGATTTTTGGGTGTTACTAATTTCCGTTCAGATTCTCCTTTCAAATTTGTAATAATCTGGCCAGATTATTACAAATTTGAAGTCTGATTTCTTAGCAGTCACTGATGTCCTTCGTTCACAATGCCATATGGGCAGACTCCTTCAAATGGGAGTAATAGGGTTTTTGTTGTGCAGAAGTGGTTTTGTTTTTGCATCTTCATACAGAAGTTGAATTTGGAGTTTCTCCTACTTAGTTCGAATGTTGGAAGCATTAACATTTTCTCCATCTGACGGATCTAGGGCTCATCTACAATGGCCAGCGTTTGGCCAGAAAAATGGAATACTTCAGAGGAGGATTAAAATGCATAATAAAAAGTGAGTTTTTTGTTCCATTGTACTGCGAAGTATACTGCTCATAACTGACCCACTTTAAAAGCGTTGTGTAAAGAGGACAGAAGCTGCCATATGTTTGCAGTGAAATATGTAGAGCCCGTCTGGTGCCTGCAGGGAGGGGAATGATGTATCCATGGCCACCATGAGCACGGATTCAAGACACTTCTCTGAAGACTGTAGCTCCTTAATAGGGTCTATCCTGTTAATTTGATACCATTAAGCAGTTTCTCTAATATTTGTACCATAGGTTCATTTCGTCAGTTGAAAAAGCACCGAGTTCACGTGAATTTACTCAACACAATCATGCTTATTTCCTGGGTAAACGTGAAGGAATTGCACTGCAAGATTTTTACATTTGTCCAACGGATTGATTCCAGGACATTAATAAATGACAGAGTTGTCAGGTGAAAGATTTCTGCTTCATAATAGCTAATAACACAGGCATTTTACACGGCTATGTAGTTACATTGTGGATGTGAATAGGAACCTGCCCATTCATAAAGAAAGTTCACTGCATCTATGATGTTGAGGCTTTAAAAGAAAATGAGCTCTACATTTCTCCAGAAATAATTTGCATATTCAAGATCTCGATAAATTTGGTTTCATAAATTGTGTACACATCTCAGTTCTGATGCGAGGTTCCCATCATCATACAATCCATTAGAGAGTGATTCCCTGTTCTGGAGGCAACTAAATAATGTGATTTTGTCCATTAGTCACAAATGGAAAATGAAGCTTCCAAATGTAATGGCTGGTCAGGGGCTGTATTACAAACCTTGCTGTTTAACTCCTTAATAATAAATGTTAGTCAAGCATTTCCCATCTGTGTTTCTGGCAGCGTAATAGCAACTTGGCGACACAGCCGGAGACTGACTGTGTTTGACAAATGCTCCTCTGACCACCGTTCAACAGCAGCACATAAAAGGAGTGCAGCCATGAGGTTTACGTTGTACTCAACCCAATTTCATTGTGCAAAAATAATTTAATTATGCTGAGTTCATCTTGTTGCCAAGTGTACTGCTCATAACTGACCCACTTTAAAGTGTTGTTTAAAGAGAACAGAAGCTGCCATATGTTTGCAGTGAAATATATAGAGCCCGTCTGGTGCCTGCAGGGAGGGGAATGATGTATCCACGGTCACCATGAGCACGGATTCAAGACACTTCTCTGAACCCTGTAGCTCCTTAATAGGGCGTATCCTGTTAATTTGATACCATTAAGCAGTTTCTCTAATATTGTTATGTAATTTCATTTAGTCAGTTGAAAAAGCACCGAATTCGCATGTGAATTTACTCAACGCGATCATGCTTATTTCCTGGGTAAACGTGAAGGAATTGCAAGAGGATTCACTAACATGCATCTGGCATAAGCAACTGATTTGTCTTGGACTTGACTCCAGCAAGAAATTGAAACTGTTCTGCTTGTCTTCGTGAGATGGCCATGGATGGTTAACTACACCTTTATCCCAAAGGAGAGTGAATGTGAGAGACCAGTATAGCATTCCTTTCCTTAAATGGCACTGTCATGTGAAAATCCCAATAGTCTCTAGCTCAGTTCTTGAATAGCTAATGTTTGGATTAGATTCCAGGCATTTCATAACTGACGGTGGTTCTGTTGATTTCTGATGCAATTGCACATCAGTAGCCATGCTACTGAACCAAATGACCAAACCAATGAAAGTAAAATACGCAGATGCTGGAAATCTTAAACACACAGAGACCACTAGAGAAGCTCCACAGGCCTGACAGCATCTGTGGAGAGAAAAACAGAGTTACGCTTTGAGTTTTGCATGATTTCTTCCAAACTGAAAGAAGTTGGAAAATAGATTTCTGTGAACGGTGGAGGGGCAAATGGAGCGTATCATGCAGATGTCCAGTATAAAAGACAGAAAGGGGTTGTTAATAGTGGTGAAAGAAAAGAAGCTGTGAAATGTGTATCAAGTTTGAAAAGAAGTGACTAAGCCCTCTGTACTAAGAGCAAAGTAAACAAAATAGAAACAAGACAAAGCTGTGGTGGGTAGAAATTTGTAAAGAATGAAAGAAAAAGGGAGATGAGACATGAGGGAGAAGAGATATGATGTAATCAGACTGTGAAGTTGTGGAATTCAATATTGAGACCTAGAGGCTATAAACTGCTTCAGTGAAAAGCGAGATAATAAGCATGGGGCTGGATGAACACAGCAGGTCAAGCAGCATCATAGGAGCAGGAAAACTTGACGTTTCGGGCCTAAACCCTTCATCAGAAAATGAAAGTGAAAAGCGAGGTGTTTCTTGAGCTTGCATTGAGTTTTGTTGGAACACTAGCAGTCCAAATACAGAAATATTCGCATGATGGCAAGGTGGTTTAAAGAAATGACAAGCAACTGAAGGATCAGGATCATTCCTGTGGACAGGAAAGTGGTCAACCTGTTTGTATTTGGTTTTGCTAAGGTATGGGAGATAGCATTGTGAGCAGACTAGATTGAAAGAAACTCTACTTCACCTGAAAACTTTGCTTGGGGCCTTGGACAATGAAGCGTTTGAGCAAATATCTTTCACAGTCGCATGGGAAAGTGCCAGAAGGGATCTGAGGAAGTGTTAAGAGTGATGGAGGAGTGGACCAGAGTGGCATGAACAGAACAGTCTCTGTAGAATGCTGGAGGGGAGGGAAGAGGAAGATGTGTTTGGTGATGGCAGAAATGACAGAGCGTGATCTTTTGAATTAAGAGGGTAGTGAGGGGGAAAGTAAGGACAAGAAGAATCTTACCTTTGCTCTGGGACGGACAGGAAATGGTGATGGCAGAGGTGTAGAAAATGAGTCGAATGAGGATAAAGAAGGTTGTGTCAGAGGCAGCTGGGTGTAAGGTGGAGGAAACATGACTGAGATGGAGAAACACAAGATTTGATGCAGGTTTAGTATAACTTACGTACTTTTCAATTCACCCTTCCAGAAGTGATAGAAGGTGTCATCGACAGTGCTGTCAAGCAGCACCTGCTTAGCAATAATCCGCTCACTTGACGCCCAATTTGGGTTCCGCAAGGATCACTCCTGTCCTGACCTCATTGCAGCCTAGGTTCAAACATGGATGAAAGAGCTGAATTCCAGAAGTGAGGTGAGAGTGACAGCCCTTATCATCAAAACTGCATTTGACTGAACGTTGCATCAAGGAGCGCAAGCAAAAGAGGAATTGGAGGGGGTGTGTGGTGGGGAAGCACTCTGCTGGTTGGAGTCATACCTGGTGCATAAGAAGATGGTTGTGGTCAGTTATCTCAGCTTCAGGACATCACTGCGGGAGTACCTTCGGGTAGTATCTTAGGCCCAACTATTTTCAGCTGCACCTTCCCTTCATCAGAAGTTCAGAAGTGGGGATGTTTACTGAGGATTGCAGAATACTCAGCACTATTCACGAATCCTCAGATACTGAAGAAGCCCATGCAACAAGACCTGGACAACAAGCATTAGCACTGCACAGGCAATAACCATCTCGAATAAGAGACAACCTAACCACTGCCCCTTGCATTGCCATTACTGAATCCCTCCCATCAACATCCTTACCAATTTAATCATCAAGGTGGTTAATTTGCCTGACTTTGACCACTACATAAGATTTAAAAAAAACTCTCACCAGGTTTCACCATAAACAAGAAACTAAAGCTAATTAATTTTAAGCAAACTCATCCTTTCACAAGTATAGAAGTGAACAAGTAACTACAAATATGCAAACTTAAAGGACTTTCCTCTAAGATCTAACACATGCACTCATTTGCAAGTCGGATAAACAATTCACATTTCCGGAGAAATATCAAGCGTAGCAACCAAAATCAAAAAGATCATATTCTATGTATCAAGAGTCTACCCCACGAGGTGACATTCTTGCAGTTTTTTTGATTTTTTGGGCAGTGATGGGACATTGTTATCGACAGTGGTTAGTATGACCTAGATATTTGCTTGATTTAGAAATTCTTTTTCAGAGTCTTTTGAGTGCTGGTTCATTTCCACACTCAGATGGTGAGGGACAGAAAGAATTCTTTCTTAATTGCAGGTTTTCTGAATATCTGACTGCAATTACCCACCCCTCAGTTCAGTGTAAATCTGCAGCTTAACCCCGTAAGATAAGATTAAGTAGCTTTTTTAACCTAAGCATGCCTGGTACCAGATTGTCTCATGAAAGCATCAAATCTAGCTGCTTGCGTAATCTTGATCCTGTCCCTCAGTATCCTGTCCACTAACTTGTCTACCACAGAGGCCAGGTTTACTGGCCTGTAGTTCCCTGGCTTATATTACGCAAAAGAACAAGGGAAGGAACTGCAGGAAAACATCACCATTCTTCAAGTCATCCTGACATTGGCATTGATTGTTACTTCTACACTGTCACTTGGTCGAAACCCTGAAACTCCCTACCTAATAACATGTGAGAGCACCCACATCATGTGAACGTGAACATGAACATGAACGTGATCAAGTAGGCCGTTCACCACCTCCACTACAACTCAGATAGCAAGTAAATCCTGGTTTTGTTAGCGACACCCACATCCTGAGAATTAACAAAAAATATTTCTGATCTGGAGAAAAAACCGTAGGAGAATCCTGAATTAGATGAAAGAAATTGGAGTTTGAGGCATCGCATCACATATAAATGGAATCAGGACCAAATTTTACACAATCCACACACAGCTATACTGGACTAATTTTCCAGAAAACCACATAGCCATGCAATGCATGTTACTTAGTCCACTGGGAAAACAAAACTTTTCTAACATTCAAAGCAATAATCAATGACCCATCAGTTGTAGAAATAAGTAAAACCTGCAAGGGAATTGACTATCAAGTTAGTGAAATTGAAACCTGAAGCAGGCACAAACATTAAAAAAACACAACTTTTATACGAAGAACAATTTAATGTAGTTAGAATGAAGTAACTTTGCGAGGAATGGGATGATGCCAATAAATATTTTCCAGATGAAGTGGATTGGGTGTACTGGACTGAAGGGATTTGATAGAATAGGATCTCCAACCAGATCTTGAACAGTAGTTTACTGACGTTGTAGACACGCTCGCCAAGCTGGTGGGTTTGGTTGCAAATGTTTCATCACCTTGTTACATAACATTGTCAATGTGCCTCCGGTGAAGCATCAGTGTTCTGTCTCGCTCATTATTTATATCCCTCAGTTTGTTGGAGTGTTTGGTACCACTTCCAGCTCTGTTTCTCAGTGGTTTATGCACAGGGTCTAATTCAATGTGTTTGTTGATGGAGTTCCAGTTAGAATACCAGGCCTCTAGGAATTCCCTGGTGTGTCTCTGTTAGGCTTGTGCAATTATGGATATGTTGTCCCAGTTGAATTCCAGCCCCTTGTTATCCATGTGTAATGAGACAAGTGAGAATTGGTCATGTCTCTTGGTGGCTAGTTGGTGGTCGTGTATCTGTATTGTCAGTTTTCTTCCGGCTTGGTCTATGTAGTGTTTCTCGCTGTCCTTGCATAGTATTTTATATATTACATCGGTTTTGCTGGTTTTGGGTGTGGGGTCATTTATGTTCATCAGTAGCTG
>JAHRHZ010000042.1:35133328-35183734 GCA_024137785.1 Ginglymostoma cirratum | reverse complement strand
CTCTCTCTCTCTCTCTCTCTCTCTCTCTGTCAAACGCACAAACAGCAAGAGTCTCTCTTTTGCTCACTGTCTCACATGCACATATATTGTCCAAGGGCATCTCTGTCTCTCAAAGTGCAGTGTTATCTCTCTCTCTCTGTCTCTTGCTCACCCAAATTCACACACACACAAACTCCCACATTCTCTCTCTCACACACACTCTGCAGCCAGCAGAAGCAAGCCTGCATTTCCCATTTTCTCTGAGAATCAAACACAATTGCATTCTTGTTGAGCCAAGAGAGCTGAATTATTTTAAAGTGTTTGAAATGTGTACCAGTAATTGTGTGAGCTGGCTGTACTCACTTAGTATAGCCATGTGAGAAAGCAGCATTTTCTACTTATACTGATGTACTACAGCTCTAAGGTCAAAGGGCTGCAAACTGTGGTCTAATTCCTTGTGGACCAGGGCCTCAGAATTGGCTCTTGAGTAATAAATGAAAAGTCTAAACTGACAGATATTATGATGGAGCACAGATGTTTCTTTGGAAAGTAGTTCTTGGAATACTCATACTTATTTTTGTTTCTGAGAAATAGTTCATGTTCATTATGAAACAGTGGTTTAAATTTTATTCGTAGTTGTGCTCCCATTGCCCCCCCTATCTTTTCCCTGTACCCAGAGGTCTGGGTAATTACTCTCTTTGGAGCCTGAATAACACCAAATGCTTCCTGAAATTTTTACTGAATTTTGGACATCATTTCTAATTTTTTCATTTTAGTAAAATGTCTTGTAGACACTGTATCTATGAGTACTTCCCATTGCCCAGAGGATGCTATTTTACGTATAAAAAGCAAAGCAGCTATATGGCAGTACATTTTAATCTGAGTGATTGATTTGACATTGAAAATGTAATACCAATGAAATGAATTGTGGACAGTTTCCAAGAGAAATTAGCATAATAATTTTGCACTGTTGTCTTGTGTTGGCTCCTCTAGCAAGGCAATCAGTCAAAGGGATCCCCAAGGAAGAGGGGGTGTTCTATTGTGAATGGTAATGGTTTTATTGAAACATGTAAAAATATCTTGAATTTAGCTGATTAGAGACTTTAAAATGTTGGAGAAAGGATGTGCATTTTTGGGAAGTGGTAAACTAGTGGTACTGTCACTGGGTTAGTAATCCAGATGCTCAGTCTAATGCTGTAGGGATATGTGTTGAAATCCCATCATGGAAGCTGGTTGAATTGAAATTCAATTAATAACATCTGAAACAGAAAGGTTGTCACAATAACCGTGACCATGAAAATATTATTGATTGTTGTAAACACCCATCTGGTTCAGTAATGACCTTTAGGGTAGAAAAACCGCTGTTGTTTGCTATTCTGGCCTGTATGTAACTCCAGACCCATTGAAAAAGTAGGTTAGCACTGAACTGCCCTCTGATATGGCCTAGCAAGCCGCTTAGTTAAAAGGACAATTAGAGATCGGTAATAAATGTTGGCCTTGTCAGTCAGCGACACCTTCATACCATGAAAGAAGTTTAAAAACTCCTCTTGTGACTGCAGAATGTTGACTTTCAGAGCACCATATAATTAATGAAGTTAAAGCTCAGTTTAAGGAGTTTATGGAGGCAGCAACTGTGAAGCAAAAAACAGTTAATGTTTCAGGTCCGGAAACATTAACTCTGTTTTTTCCTTCATAGGTGCTGCCAGACCTGCTGAGCTTTTCCATCAACTTTGTTTTTGTTCCTGATTCACAGCATCCTCAATTCTTTCAGTTTTTAAATTAATGAAGTACATTGGTTTCTGTACTATAGAGAAATAGGCAGCACAGCCAAATCGCAGTGAACTTAATGACCAAACTAATACGTTTTTGTGATGCTGTTTGAGGGACAAGTATTGGCCAAGGCACTTTGATGCTTATAGTACAGCATGTTTGCAGATTGGATGTGGGAATTTTGCTTCATTGTAGTGAACCTGATCTTGAGTGATAAACTGACTGGCTACAAAATAAATTTGAGCATGAATGTAAGGGCCGTACTTGAGCGTAAAGATTAAGGAATAATTCATGTGAATCTAGTAACAGGCTTTTATCTTCAGTCACCTGGCATTTATGCAGTTTGTAATTAGTAGACAACGCCTGTTGAAAGGATTTAAATCTAGTTGAAATTCAGAAGGTGTATGATCGTGTTCCAACATGATATTAAAAACTAAGATGTGAAATTTCTCATAGTCAGATATCTGGATGAATAGTATCAGTAGAAAGCTGGAGATGATCACTAAAAGGGTTGTGGTGGGTGCTTTGACAGGGTAGAACTATATCTGTAATCTATAGGAATGACCTGAAGGTATGGGCATTAATTTACAATTTGTGATGATCCCTAAATTTGTTTGATGTAACCCCAGTCTCATATTGGTTGATACTAAATTGTACCATTTGGTTTTAAGCTTAAAGGGGATCGGTGACAACTGCTTAAATAAGCAGACTTGTTCGTAATTGTGACACTATTTTTTGTTGGACATGCGAAAGAATTTTGTGTGGACTGACAATAACAAAAGTGATGTGCAATTATGTAGAGCCTCCAATGCACTAAACACCCAAAAGGATTTCGCAGAGGTAATATAAAATTATATATAACACTGAGCCACAAAAAGAAATTACATCAGATGGCATAAAGCTGGTCAATGAGGTAAGTTTTAAAGAGTGTCTTAAAGTGGGATTGTGAGGTAGAGAGGTAAAGGAGTTTATGGAGGGAACAAACTTAGGGCTGAGGCAGTTGAAGGTGCAGTTGTCAATGATGGAGTGATTAAAATCAAGGAAGCTCAAGAGACTATGACTGCATGTGACTGGAATGAAAGGAGTGCAGATGTCTCAGAAATATGTAGATCTGGAGGAAAGATGTGGGGAGCCAGCCCATGGACTGGTTTAAAAATAAAAATGACAACCTTAAACTCAAGGTTTTGTTTTACCAGGAGCTAATGTAATTCAGCAAGTACATGGGTGGTCATGATGGTATTTAATTTGAACATGGTTATGCCAGCAGATTATTTTGTTAACATTTAGTTTATTGAGGGCAGAATATGGAAAGCTAGCCAAAAATTGTGTCATAATTGTCAGACGCTTTACTATCAGGCAGTTACAATTGAAAGTATGTCCACAACCCACAAAGCCCACGTCAGGAGTGTAATAGAATATCCTGCACTTACCTAGGTATGTGCGGCTCCAGAAACACTCAAAAATCTTGTTATCAACTAGAACAAAAGAGCCCACTTGACTATTACATCATCCACCAAACACTTATTCACTCCTTCACCAAACCATTTTGCAGAAGGGTGTCTACAAGATGCTTTGCGTCAAATACCAAGCCTTCTTCAAAATCCATGAATACTACCACCTAGACGTACAAGGGTGACAAATGTTTGGGAAAATCTCCATCTGCAAGTTCCTGTCAAGCTAGATACCATCCTGACCCAGAACTATATCATCGTTCCTTTGTTGTTGTAGGATTAAAATCCTGGAACTTAGTTCTGAACATAGTGGGTGTACCTACACCAAATGAACTGTAGCAATTCAGGAAGATAGCTCACCACCACGTTTTGAATGGCAATTAGTGATAAGCAACAAATCCTGGCCCAGCCAGCAATGCACAAATTCTATGACGGCGTAAAAATAAATACTGACATAACAAAAGCAAGGATGAGAGATCCTGTACCAGATTATTTAAGGCATGGGGCAACAATGAATAATGTTACAAAGTGGAAAAGAAGCAGTCTTAGTGACGGCATGTATATATTGTCAAAATTGGTCTGGTAGCTGAATTGGCTGGATGGCTGGTTTGCAGTACTGAGTAATGCCAACAACATAGGTTCACTTTCCACACTGGCTGAGGTTATCATGAAGGACTGTCCTTCTCAGCCTCTCCTCTCATCTGAGGCATGGTGACCATCATGTTAAACCACCACTAGTCATCTCTCTGTACAGCCTCCTGGTCTGGTAGGACTATGGGGACTTTACTATACATTATGGTTAAAAGCTCATGTCTGGTCATAAGGGGACAAAGGGTGCAAGCTAAACCCAAAAGAACTGCGGATGCTCTAAATCAGGAACAAAAACAGAAGTCGCTGGAAAAGCTCAGCAGGTCTGGCAGCATCTGCGAATAAAAAAAAAATCAGAGTTAACATTTCAGATCCGGTGACCCTTCCTCAGGATTATTCCTCAGAAAAGTTCTGATTAAGGGTCACCGCACCGGAAACGTTAACTCTGATTTTTTTCTTCACAGATGCTGCCAACCTGAGCTTTTCAAGCAACTTCTCTTTTTGTTTGTGAGACAATGCAAGCAGGTTGGTTCAGCATTTACCAAGGTGTACAATGAAATCATTGACTGGAATCAGATTGTCTGGAATCAGATTGTCTGGTTTGGACCCAAAACAATGGCTACACACTTCTTGATGCTGAATTAGAGGAAATTAATTGTACCCAATACTTGATGTTAGATAAACAGTTGACAACTTAGATAGGAGGTTGATAAAGAGTTTGGCGGCATAACTGTGGTTGTGGATGTGGAAACAGGTGTCCTGATTTTAAATGATGACTGAGGAGCAGCATGAGGATGGGCAGTAGGAGTACCCAAGATAGATCCTTGGAGGATACCAGAGAATCAGTTTGGTTGGGAAGAGAAACCAGTAAAGACAATTTTCTGAAGATGATTTGATTATTAAAATGGAACAAGGCCTGTGAACCACCACCACACTGGAAAAAAGTGGAGAGGAAATGGAAGAGAGTGGTATGATCAACTGTGTTAAAAGCTTCAGACAGGTCAAGAAGGATGGACAAGGAATATTTACCTTGTTGTGGTTACAGAGGAAATTATTTTTGACTTGACTAATGTTTTTGTGGAGTTCAAAATGCAAACAGATCTGCCATGATCTTGTTGACTGACAGAGCAGGTACAAGGGGATTAATGGCTTGCTTGTGCTAATTTGTATTGTAGCATGGTTGGATACCTGATTGGAGAGGTTTTCTAAAAGCGACAGTTCCTATGTTCATAGAACACACAGAACTCTTTCTAAGACAGTTGTTGATACTGGATGATTCATTTTCAAGTTGCTTGAATTTTTTTGGCTCTGTTTTAAAATGATGTAAGTTCAATATCTTCAGTAAGCTGTCCTCTATCTGCAGGGCAGGAGTTGGATTGTGAAGAGGAGTTATGAAGATTTCCGGGTGCTGGATAAACACCTTCATCTCTGCATTTACGACCGGCGTTTCTCCCAGCTTGCCGAGCTGCCGCGAACGGACTGGCTGAAGGACAGTGCAGAGGTATGATGTCCTGCTACGTGCTGACTTTTGTTAGATGTTCACACTTCATTCCTGGTGTTACCGTTCATCATGTATTCCCTTGCATTTTGTGTCCCACCCGAGTGCATCACCTCACATTTATGTAGATTGAATTTCATTTGTTTACGCCCGAACTTCTGCCACCATCCATACATACCCCTTCACCAGTCTTTTCTTTATTCTCCTGCTCCCCCATTTTCCTGTTTTTACTCTCATCCTTTCCCCATCTCCTGCACCTTTATATCTAACTTCACCCACCCCCTATTTCACCCAGTTCAACTTTCCCCATTCTCTGCTCCTCCAACTACACTTTTCCACACACTCCACTCTTGCCTCACCTTTCACTCCTCCCCCCTCTTTGTCTTTCTCTTTCTCCCTTGAACTGTCCCTTCCTCTGTTTTGACTCCCTGTGCGCTCCAGCTCTTCTTCTCTTTTCTAATTCTGATGCAGCAAGTAATCACTTTGTAAATAGGGAAAATGCAAGATCTATTCAGATTTTCACACTTGTTATTCTGTTACTGGAACAGGTGAGAGTAGGTCACCGAGTGTATTGAATTTTCTTCAGCAAGAAAATATATCTTGCAGAGAAGTTGTTTGAAGCGAATCCAAACAGTTCGGTACAGTTCATGGGATGTAGCTTCACCCTTCCCACTGACCGATCTCCACTACCCCCCCACCTGTATCCACCTATCACCATCCCACCCACCTTCCCCCAGCCCCAAACCCCCATTTGTTTCTGAGCTCCCTTCCCCCTCCCCAGCCCTGATGAAGGGTGTCACCCCAAAACGTCAACTTTCCTGCTCCTCTGAAGCTGTCTGACCTCCTGCATTCCTCCAGCTCCCTTGATTCTGTGCTCCTTCATGTTAAAAGAGAAGGCACAAACACAGAGGATGTTCAGGGTGCAGAATATTCGCTGAGTGAGGGATTTCAATGTCCAGAACTAAGAGTGGCTCAGCAGCAGCACTACTGATCGAGCTGGTTGGGTCCTAAGAAACATAGATTGTGTGTGTAGCAGGTGTGAGGAAACCAACAAGAGGGTAAAACAAACTTGACCTTGCCCTCACCAGTCTGTCTCCTGTACATGCATCGGTCCATGACAGAATTATGGTGAAAAGTCCTGCGTGCCTTCACATTGATACCACCTCACATCGTGTTGCGCAGCACGATCATTGCACTAAATAAAACTTCAAACAAATCTAGTAACTCAGTACCAGACATTCATGAGGTGCTGCAGGCCATTTGCGGCAGCAGAGGTGTACTCAAACACGATCTGCACCCTCCTCGCCCAGCTTATCCCCTACACAACCATTGTCATCAAGGGGATCAACCTTGGTTCAACAAAGAGATTGGGGGGATGTCAAGGCAGCACCATGCAAACCTAAAAATGAGGCGTCAACTTGGTGAAGATACCAAACAGGACTACTTGCATGTCACATGGCATAAGCACCAAATGATACAGTGCTAGGTGATCCTGCAACCAGTGGATTAGATTCAAGTTCTTCATTCCCCCCACATACAGTCATAAAAGATGGTGGACAATCAACTCACTCGTAAAGAAGGCTTCATACGTATTCCCATCCTAAACGTTGGGAGAGCCCAGCACAACAATGCAAAAGACAAGACTGAAACATTCATTAACAATCTTTATTCAAGTGGATGATCCATCTAGATCTCATCCAGAAATCCTCAGCATCACAGGCACTAGTTTCAGCCAATTTGATTCACTCCATGTGTTATCAGGATCATTGGATACTACAAACGCTATGGGCCCTGATGACACTTCGGTAATAGTACTGAAGACCTGTGCTCCAGAACTTGCTGTGCCCCAAACTAAGCTGTTCCAGTACAGCTACAACACTGGCTTCTGTCTTACTATTTGGAAAATTGCCTTGGTATGTCCTGCACACAAAAGGCAAGACATATCCAACCAGGCCAATTACTGCCCTGTCAGTCTACTTTAGATGGTTAGTAAAATGATGGAAATTGTCATCAACGGTGCTATCAAGTAGCACCTGCTCAGCAATAACCTGCTCAGTGACAGCCCAGTCTTGGTTTTGCTAGGGCCATTCAGCTCCTGACCTCATTACAGCCTTGGTTCAAATATGGGGAAAAAAAGGCTGAATTCCAGAGGTGGGGTGAGAGTGACAGCCCCTGACATCAAAGCTGCATTTGACCCAATGCAGCATCAAGAAGCCCCAGCAAAACTGGAATCAGTGGGAATCAGGGAAAAAACTCTCTGAAGATTGGAGTCATACCTGGCTGTGCAAGATGGAAGATGGTTGTGCATGTTGGAGGTCATCTTAGTTCCAGTATACCTCTGCAGGAGTTTCTCAGGGTTGTGTCCTAGACCCAGCTATCTTCAGCTGCTTCATGAATGACCTTCCCTCCATCATAAGGTCAGAGGTGGGGAGTACAATGTTCAACACCATTTGTGATTTCTCAGATACTTAAGCAGTCCATGCCCAAATGCAACAAGAATTGGACAATAATCAGGCTTGGGCTGACGAGTAGTAAATAACATGTGTGCTGCAGGATCTCATCCCTTTTTCTACTGATGTCATTGGTATCAATATGTACCACAATCTCTTTCTGTTTGCCCTCCTCTTTCAGAATTCCCTGCAGCCGTTCAGTAACATTCCCTGGCACAAGGGAGGCAACACACCATCCTGGAGTCTGTTTTGCTGCTGCAAAAACGTATGTCAGTTCCACTTACAATTGAATCCCCTACCACTGCAGTCCTCCCATTCTCCTTCCTCCCCTCATGTGCAGCAGACCCATCCATGGCACCATGAAGTTGACTCCCACTGCTTTCCCCTGCACAGTCATCTCCCCTAGCAGTATCCAGAACAGTACACCTGTTTGAAAGAGGATGGCCACAGGGGACTCCTATATTGTCTGCCTTCCTATACTCTTGCTGGTGGTCTTTTCTGCCTGTTAGTCTTCGCCTTTGGAGTGACCACCTCACTGAACAGGCTATTCACAATTTGCTGAGCATCGCAGATGCTCCACAGTGAATTCACCCCACAGCTCCATAATGTGGTTAGCCAGTAGCTGCAGCTGGACACACTTCCTGCACATGTACTCACCAGAGACAACTGAAGCTTCTATGATTTGCCACATAGCATAGGAGGAGCATATTACTGGTGCAGACTCTGCTGCCATGACTTTCTTTAAGCCCCTTTGTAACTCGCCCTTTAAATTATGTTTATGTAAGAATACTGTTGATGTAGTTCCCCTACACTAATTGAACTACCCTTACTCTACTTACGTATATTCCTTATTAAATTGGTCTGACTTTCACTTAATCCTGTTGTTTCTCAGTTAAATGCTTCTTCCAAAAATTACACGTTAAAATTGTGAACTAATCAACATCCTGTTTTCCGGTGATATCGCTGTTTTAATTTGTTTTGCCAATCAGCAGACCTCTCATTGCAGCTTGTAAATTAGGACTCCCTTCTTTCTGCTCAGTTGAAGCTGCAGATATTTTATTATGTTCAAGGTGTTACGTAGTTCACGTATATGGTGAACAACAGTGGTCTCTACTCTAATCCCACCTGAATACCACTTCCTGCCATTTGCTAGTCAACATACTTTTTCTCAACTCTGCAACATTTTATTTATTTTGTATGTAGCTTGCTACCAATTCTGCTAGATGTCCCCTAATTCCACATTTTCTTATCTCGGTCATCAGATTACAGCATGATACCTTTTACGTATGGGGTAAAGGCCTTTTGAAGATTCAGACATATTAAATTTGTGTTACTCTTGCCTGCTCTTATTGTTAATTCTCCAAATAATTCAATTCATTTAATCAAATATCACTTCTACTCTTTACTCTGTTTTCAGGTTTGCGATTTTTTTTCTGTTACTTAGATTGAAGATTCCATTTCCTATCATCTATGTTAAACTAACTGGCCCTTAGACTATATCCAGGAAACTCTCTCCCTTTTAACATGCAGGAATAAGATTTAGCTGCCTGCCAGTTGTCTGTCACTCTCCCTTTTTCTAATTTTTTTTTAATATAGGCTCAATAGTGTCTACACTGTATACAAGATTTTTAAAATGAGTGGACTTGGTAAATGTCGTCCTGAAGCTTTATTCTCTCTAAGCTTTAACGAAATTATCAATTGTTTGCTCTTCTACTTTGGCAAACTAATTATTCAATATTTCAGTTATCTTGCTGTCATTTACGAATTGAACTGGAGTATCCTGTAGTATAAGCTGATATTGCCTTTTTTATTTTTGTTAGTATTCTGCGAAAGTTTAATTTTGAATTTCTTGTTTTTTTTTCTAGTTTTTTAAGACTTTTATCTTAACCTTTTTGTATTTTCTTTAGTCATCATCTTCTGAAGTCTGCGTATTTAGTGTATTCCTTTGTTGTTTGAGTTTTAGTTCATTCAAAGAAGAACAAAGAGCAATACAGCACAGGAGCAAACCCTTTGGCCCACCAAGCCTGCACTGACACATTTTTGCCCTTCCATACTAAAACTGTCTTCACTTACAGGATCCATATCCCTCTATTCCCTTCCTGTGCATGTATTCGTCCAGGTGCTTCATGAATGCTGCTGGTGTCTGCTTCCACCACCACCTCTGGCAGTGCATCATCTGGTAAATCTTTCCTGTACCCTTTCCAAAGCATCCACATCCTTCTGGTAGTGTGGTGACCAGAACTCTACGCAATATTCCAAGTGTAGCTTAACGTCTATAAACCTGCAGCATAACTTGTCTATCCTTATACTCAATGCTTTTTCGAATGAAGGCAAGCACGTCATAAGCCTTTCTTACTACCTTATCTACCTGTGCTACCACTTTCAGTAATATGTGGACCTGCACACTCAGATCGCTCTGCATATCAATACTCATAAGTGCTCTGCTATTCACTGTATAATTTCCACCCGTACATGACCTTCCAAAATGCATCACCTCACATTTGTACGAATTGAACTCCATCTGCCATTTTTCTGACCATGCCTTCAACTGATCTATATCCTGCAATATCCTCTGACAATCCCCCTCACTATCCGCATCTCCGCCAATCTTTGTATCATTCGCAAACCTACAAATTAAAGCAGCTACATTTTTGTCCATATCATTTATGTAGACCACAAATAGCAGAGGTCCCAGCGCTGATCCCTGTGAAACACCACAAGCCACTCCTCTCCATTCCAAAAAGCATCCTTCCATTGCTACCCTGTGTCTCCTATGACTAAGCCAGTTCTGTATCCATCTTGCCAGCTCACCCCTGATACCATGTGACTCCACCTTTTGTACCAGTCTGCCATAAGGGACCTTGTCAGAGGCTTTACTGAAGTCCATGTAGACAACATCATTCATTTTTGTCAAGTCGTCACAAAACTTGATCAAGTTAACGAGGCACAACCTCCCCTGCACAAAATCGTGTAGTCTATCACTAATATGTCCATTTGCTTCTAAATGAGTGTAGATCTTGTCCCTGAGGATTTTTCGAATTGTTTTCCTACCACCGACGTGAAGCTCACAGGCTTGTAATTTCCAGGATTATCCCTGTTACTCTTCTTAAACAATGGGACAGTATTGGTTATTCCCCAATCCTCTGGAACCTCACCTGTGGCCAGAGAGGATACAAAAATGTCTGTTAATACTCCAGCAATTTGTTGTCTTGCCTCCCTCAATATTCTGGGATAGATCCCATCAGGACCCGGAGACTTATCTATCTTAATACTTTTTAAGATGCACAACACCTCTTCCTTTTTAAGAGCAACTCGGCTTAGAGATTCGACACTCCCTTCCCTGTGATCATCCTCTACCAATTCCTTCTCTTTGGTGAATACCAACACAAAGTATTTATTTAAGAACTCACCTACCTCTTCTGGCTCCACACATACATTCCTTCCTTTGTCCTTGAGTGGGCTAACCCTTTCCCTGGCTACCCTCTTGCTTTTTATGTATGTATAAAAAAAAATTTGGGATTCTCCTTACTCCTGTTTGCTAACGATTTTTAATGACCCCTTTTAGCCCTTATAGTTCCTTGTTTAAGTTCTTTCCTGCATTCCTTATATACTTCAAGGGCTTTACCAGTTCCCATCCTCCTAGACCTTACATAAGCTTCCCTTTTCTTTTTTTACCAAGGTCATAAAATCCCTGATCACCTAAGGTTCACATAACTTGCCATACGTATCCATCATTTCGCAGGAATATGCTGCTCCTGAACTCTTATCAACTGCCGTTTGAAATACTCCTACATGCCCAATGTGGATTTACCCTCAAACAGCTACCTCCAGTCAACGTTCTCTAGTTCCTGCCTAATGTTGTTGTAGTTCGCCTTCCCCCACATTAACATCTTCACCAGAAGACTGCAGTTATTCCTATCCGTCAGTGTCTTAAAACTAATGGTCACTACTCCCGAAAAGTTCCCCCACTGAAACTTCACTCACCTGACTGGACTCATTTCCCAAAACCAGATCCAGTGTAACCCTTTCCCTGGTTGGACCGTTTACATACTGTGTCAAGAAACTTTCCTGAATGGTCCTTATAAAATCATCTGTGGTATTTTATTATTGGCTAATTCTTCATTTTTAAAGGTATATAATTTTTCTGAACTCTGTAAACAAAATTCTCATTACTATTCCAGCTGTTTATCTGTCTCTTTTTTTCAAGTGGGATTTATTAGTTCCAATATATTCCCTTCAAAATTAGCTTTTTTCCGATTATAATTTGGGTCTCATTGAATCTTTAATTTAAACCTTATTGCCATGTGATTGCTGTAGATTGGATGTTTCCCTGTATTTACTTCTCTGATTCACATAGATTTCTTGACCTAATAGTTATTCCTGTTGAGATTGGTTGGCTTGCCGAGCTGGTTTGTTGTTTTACAGATGTTTCGTTACTGTGCTTGGTAACATCCTCAGTGCAGCCTCCGATGAAGTTTAAAAACCAGGTGGGAAAACACACCGATGCTTCATCGGAGGCTGCACTGAGGATGTTAACAAACATGGTAGTAAAACATCTGCAAAACAACAAACCAGTTCGGCAAGCCAATCAACCTCAACACCCACAACCCGAGCTACAGATCTACTCCAAAACCTTATGGTTATTCCTATCATCCCAGCCTTTTTATGTATTGGGTAAGAAAGGATTTCTGAATACAATACAACATTCCATTACCATTTCCCCTTTCCTCATCACTTGGCAGTTTATTTTGGCAGTTGTTGAAATCCCACTTGTTTATTATCCCACGTCCTTCACTTATTTCATAAATGCTTGCATGTTTCTGCTTCCATTTCTTGTTTGCAGGTTTGGTCTGTAGATTGGTGTGGTCCATACTTTGCTTTGTCTCAATTCATGTACATTCTGCTCTAATTTAGTAGTTATGTCCATTTTTCCAATAACTGTTCTCTCTAAATAGTATAGCTGTCATGTTCTACCTCCTAGCTACACCCCTGCTGCCAAACTCCCCATCTTCCTATCCTATCTCACAGTATTTACTGCCATTACTGTAGCTTACATAGCCATGCTTCAATTATCCCAAACCAATCTGATACCTCATTATACATTATTGCCAGCAGTTCCTCCATTTTCTTTTGAATGTTGTGCACATTTCTCTACATGCAATTTAGTTTGTTTATATAACTTGCCTTATTTCAAACTCTTATTTGTTGCTTATATTCTGTAAGTGCTTTCTCCTTAACCATTAATATCACCTTGTTTTTTTCTGAGGTTTGACCACTTCAGTCACAATGCTGGGTCCAGTAACAGTGTTGGAATAAGAGGAAATAATGTTCAGGTTAGAATAAGACACTGATCCCAAGTGTGGCAGAAAAGAAATAACTTTCAATTATCATGGCTCTAGGTTACTTTGGTTGTTTCCGTATGAAATAAATAGTGTGACCACTGTTCAATATCTGGCAGCTCATTTACGTTCGACAAGATTTCACAAACAGCAAATGAGGTGACTACTAGTCCTATTTGGTGGCGTCAGTTGTAAGGGTGAAGAGTTTTGACCAGGACATTCAGAGAACTCCCCGCTTGTGAATGAATTGTGCCATGTTCTTATTAATGTTTACCTCTAGTTCTGAAGTAGACCTTTGATTTTATTTTTTAGTTAAAGTAGGCCAAGGTGAGCCATCAGGGAGGAGATGAGATGGGGTGGTGCTACACCATTCATCGCTGGGTTTTTTTAAAAATTACCAGTATTTTTAAAATTCCCGTTTGGCAGTTCTACATAGTTGGACCATTGGGAATCAAATATTAGAATACTTTAGTCTTAATCCTATCATCATATTGCAGTACTGTTTATTATACCTGTACCTTTGAAAGGGAAAGCCTGTGTATCTTTATACTTTTGAATCCCTTTTAGTCACAGGAGAGGTCCCACTGGACTGAAGAATAGCTAACATTTTTCCTTTGTTTAAGAAAGGCAACAGGGATAATCCAGGAATTTACAGGCCGGTAAACCTTATGTCAGGGGTAGGGAAATTCTTGGAGAGATTCTTAAGGAAAGAATTTACTCACTTTTGGAAAAAATATGGACTTGTTAGCAATAGGTGAGTTGGCTTTGTGCAGGGGAGGTCATGTCTCACAAACTTGATTGACTTTTTTGGGGAAGTAACATGATTATTTTTGAGGGTAAGGCGGTAGATGTTGTCGATATGGACTTTAGCAAGGCCTTTGGCAATGACCGTCATGGCAGGCTGATACAGAAGTTGAAGACACATGGGATCTGCGGTAAGCTGGTAAAATGGATACAGAATTGGCTTAATCATAGAAGACAGACAGTAACACTAGAAAGGCGGTTTTCTGACTGGAGGTCTGTTACCAGTGGTGCTCTGCAGGGATCAGTGCTTAAAAAATGAAGTCAGGAAAAATGTAGGTGGCCTGATTAGTAAGTTCACAGACAATAAAAAGATTGGGGGAGCCATGGATAATGAGGAGTATTGCCAGAGGATACAGTGGAATAATGATAGAAAGGAGATTCAGGCACAGAAATGGTGAAATAGAGTTTCATGTGGATTAATGTGAGGTGATGCATTTTGGAAGATCTAGTGCAGGAGGGAAGTATACAGTGAATGGCAGAATCCTTAATAGCATTAACATACAGAGGGATGTGCAGGTCCACAATTCCCTGAACGTGGCAACGCAAGTGGATAAGGTGGTCAAGAAGGCATATGGCATGCTTACCTTCAGTCAGAGCATAAAAATTAGCTAGTCATGTTGCAGCTGTGTAGAACTTTAGCGAGGCTGCATTTGGAATATTGCGTATAGTTCTGATCACCACACTACTAGAAGGGTACGGAGGCTTTGGAGAGATTTCAGAAACAGTTTACCAAGTTGTTGCCTGGTTTGGAGGGTATTAGCTATGAGGTGAGATTGGTTTGTTTTCACTTCAACATCGAGGGATGAGGGCCTGATGGAAGGTTACAAAATTGAAAGGCATGGATATAACGATACAATGATGGATACGGATAATCGGAGTCTTTTTCCCAGAATACAAATGTCAGTTACTTGTGGACATAGATTTAGAGTAAAAGCGGGAAAATTTAATGGAGATGTGAGAGGCAGGTTTAGTACGCAGAGGATAGTAAGTGCCTGGAATGTGCTGCCGTAAGAGGTAGTGGAGACTGATAAGTAGCAATTTTTAAAAGGCGTCTTGACAACTGTATGAATAGGTAGGGAATATGACAGATATATGAATAGATAGTGTGTAGACAGGGTAGAGGCAAAAGTTTTGAGAATGTCCTGGTCAAAAAGTTTTTAGAAAGGATCATGTGTCGATGCAAACTTGGTTGACTAAAGAGCCTGTTCCTGTGTTCTTTCGTTCAAAATATGCAAGAGATGAGTGGGAAAGAGAGTGGGTCAGTAGAAGGCAACTAAAGGTAACCTATTTACTGTCCAGAATTCAGTGATGCACACATATTTTCCATTTTTATTTAAAACTTCTGTGTTTTCCTAGTAGTGAAGATTAATGAAAACTCAGCAGGTCTCCTTACAGGATTAAATCTGTCTGAATCAGGAGATTAAAAGTTGCTGATAGATTATTGCACATTACCCCAGGCATTGCAATTGTCACTGATAATATCTTGTGTATCAGCAAGAGCTTGGGGCAGTACTGACTATATTTTTTGCTATAGTCTTTGTCTGGACGAAAATGTTGCATTTTACCTTGTCTGAACTCCTGGTGCTGAAGTAAGATTGTAGAATCTCCCAAGAGAAATGAGGTCAGTGAGAGTTGGGGAGAATATACCTGGGTGATCTTGTTTGGTAACAGCAGGAAATGGAAAGAAATTTAAATGGATGCACAAAGAAGTGACCTGTATTTTAAATATCTCAGTAAAAAATGCCAGTGTGTTGTCGGTCCAGGATTTTAAAAAAATTCATGGGCATTATTGGCTGGCCAGCATTTATTACTCCTCCCTAGTTACCCTTGAGAACGTGATAGTGATCTGCCTTCTAGAACTACTGCAATCCATGTGTTGTACGTTGACCCACAGTGCCCTTAGGGATGGAATTCCAGTACAGCTAATACAGTAGAAACCAAACATCAGTCAACTACAAGATTTCGACTGCAAAATCATTCCCTCTCCATCCATCTACTCATCATTGCCCTCCATCCTTGCAAGGTCTGTCCACTATACCAATAGAAAACAACCTAATGTACAAAGACAGGCTGAGTATTCTATGCAAGTAATGGGCTTAATACTAGTTGCTCATAGCATCTAGTTTTGTCATAAATGGTTTGCTCTTCATTGCACAGAAGGTAAGTTATGTCACAGAATAAGATTTCAGCCCCGTCGATGGTACTGGTGCTGCAATACATTCTCACCAATACAGGCAGTCTCGGGGATATTTAGATAATTTGTTACAGTCTCCCCATGTCAGACAGCTGGTTAGATAGTATAGCTTGAAGTGTACGACGCTGCAAGCATAGGGAAAGGTTAGGAACCAGGTCTGTATGAACTACTGCATTGATAATGGAACTGAACATGTACTATTGGCATCATTCTGCATCACCCTGTAGCCAACAATTGACACCCAAAATGGAGGAAAACATGGGCAGGTCTCAAGGCTGAACAGCACCTGGCAAAGCATCCTATTGTTATGGATGCTCAGAGATAGTAAGAACTGCCGATGCTGGAGTCAGACATAACACTGTGTGGAGCTGGAGGAGCACAGCAGGCCAAGCAGCATCAGAGGAGCAGGAAAAAATGATGTTTTCGGAAAGGTTCCAACCCGAAACATCAACTTTCCTGCTCCTCCGATGCTGCCTGGCCTACTGTGCTCCTCTGGCTCCATAGTATTTGATCTATTGTTATGGATGTTGTAATCACTTTTCATTAGAGGGAAGGACGAAATAATCAACTGCTGAAACTTGTCAAACAGGCTGTGCAAAGGGCAGGTGGATAGGTGATAATTGTACTATGGGAAGGACAGCAGCCTTAACAGAGGGATTAAGCTGGGACAAAAAAAACTGAAAATGCCGGAATCCAAGGTGGACAAACAGCAGGCTGGAAAAACACGGCAAGTCAGGCAGCATCTGGAGGAAAAGAGAAGTCAATGTTTTGGGCGTTACCCTTCTTTGGGACTGGATATGGAGGTAGCGGGAGCTGCAGATAAAGGAGGGGGGGAGCGGGTAGCAGAAGGTTGGTGATAGTGTTAGGTGGTCACTAGTAGTAGGTACGACATGGTTGATTGCAGGGTGCCAAGTGTCAACGTGCAATGTATATCATTCCGCTCTCTTTATTTTCAGGTTTCTATTAATTCCCATTTCCCTCTTTTCATTGAGGTTGTGCTACTGCTACTGGTGTGATAGTTGCGTGTCACGTCTGAGTTTCTGTATTCCAAGTGCTCCATAATTTAATCTGCCCCATAATTCAGAAAAGCACAGTGCTTGGAATCAGCTGTTGAGCAGATGCAAGTCAAAGCCAACATCCTTTCCAATTCCTGGAATATGTAGACTCATTTCCGTGTTTGAAGCCAAATGCTACAAAAATAATTTTTTTTTACTCCTGCCACGTTCACCTTTCCTTGCTGGGATCCAGTTACTCAGGGTGTTGATGATCTCCAATACTTCATCCAACTAACTACTGTTTATTTGGGAACCTTGCTGCATGGACTGTTCAGCTGTGGGATGTTGTCACGTGGATTATTTTTGCAAAGCTTTTGACAAGATTGCACGTGGCAGGCTTATCACAAATGCTGAAGCTTATGTAATTCAAAGGAAAGCAGCAGACTGGCTATAAAATTGGTTCATTGCTAGGATGCAGATGATAAAAGTATTAAGTGAGGAAGATAGCAATGCGCTGTTCAGGTGGGCAGAAAAGTGACAAATGGAATTCAGACCAGAACAGTGTTAGGTCATACATTTGAGCAGGTCACACAAGACAGTGGAATGCACAGTAATTGATAGGATATTGAGAAGTGTAGAGGAACCTTGGGTTACATGTTCATAGATCCTTGAAGCAGCAGGATATATAGATAAGGTGGTTAAGAAGTCATACAGATTCATAGGAACTAAGAGTGGGAATAGGCAATTCAGCCCCTCAAGCCTGTTCTGCAACTTAAAATGGCCATACTTGATCTCAACTCACTTTTCCTGCCTGCTTCCATAGTCCATCAACCTATTACTAATTAAAAATTAGTCCATCTCGTCCTTAAATTTGCACACTTTGGGTCGTGAATTCCACAGATTCATGACTCTTTGAGAGAAGTAATTTCTCCTCATCACCAATTTTAACTCTGCTGCCACTTAACGGAAAATTATGACCTGTTGTTCTAGATAGCCCCACATGAGGGACGATCATCAACTACTACTACATCTTATTAGCGAAGCTTCTGAACATAAGAGCAAGGCGGTTAGTATTAGAACTGTAGAATGCAATAGTGAAGTCACAGCTATGATACTATACATGGTTTTGGTTACTGCATTATAGGAAGGATGTGATCATACTAGAAAGGAGATTTGTGAGAATGTTGCTAAGAAAGAAGAATTTTAGATTTCGGGGAAAAACAGATTGGGCTTATTTTCGTTGGAACAGAGGAGGTTGATGGTAGATATAATTAAGGTTATAAAGTTATGAGAAGCTTTAACAAAGAGAATGGAAAGGACCTATTTTCCTTGACATAGAAGTCAATACCAAGGGACACAGATTAAAAATAGTTGATGGAAAAATCAAGGGAGACTTGAGGAGAGTTGGTTTTTCATTGAATGGGTGTTGGGAGTCTTGGTGAAAATCCACGTTGGATTTAAAACAAACTGCTTGGATATGCAGTTGAGATACAGTATTCTACTAGGCTACAGTCCAAGAGCTGGATGGTGACATGAGACTGGTTAACATTTTCTCTCCTGGCCTGGCCTCCTTCAGTGGCAGAGGTTTCTTTAATTCTAGGACTACAGAGAAGAT
Organism: Ginglymostoma cirratum; assembly: GCA_024137785.1. Taxonomy (NCBI): domain Eukaryota; kingdom Metazoa; phylum Chordata; class Chondrichthyes; order Orectolobiformes; family Ginglymostomatidae; genus Ginglymostoma; species Ginglymostoma cirratum. The sequence goes on along the minus strand of JAHRHZ010000042.1, from coordinate 35,165,051 downwards.
CAATTGTATACTTAATGCACTTTGAAAATTGGGAGTGTCTCCATATAATTATTGCGAGCAAAATGCCTTGTCTTGGCTCTTCTGATCTAGACACTCTGTGACAGTTATAGCACATCTGTTATGGTTAGCCCAGCTGCCTCATAGCACCAGGGACCCAGGTTCACTTCCAGGTTTGGGTGACTTGTAGAATTTGCATGTTCTTCCTGCGTCTGCATTGGTTTCCTACTGGTGTTTCAGTTTCCTCCCACAGGCCAAAGATGTGCAGATTAAGTGGATTGGTGTGGTAAAAATTGCCTTATAGTGTCCAGGGATGTGCAGGTTAGGTTGGTTAGCTATGGTAAAAGAAACCTACAGTGTTACTGGGATTGTGTGGGTCTGGGTGGGATGCTCTTCAGAGGGTCGGTGCAGGCTTGAGGACCCAAATGGCCGCCTCCTGCAGTATAGGAATTCTATAATTCTCTGAGTGGCCACACCTAACTTTGATGCAGCATAATTGTCAAACTATGGAGAAAAAATTCTTTCTTTTTTATTTTTAATTATGTCATCATTGATGGTTCCATTTGCATATCATAATCGTTTGATGTCAGAAATCTATCCTCTAACCTCTCTCTGCCCATAATTTCTGACTATCCCCAGTCAGTCTCTACCCTCAATCACTCCCTACCCCTGATGTCTGTCTGGCATGGTATTTCTCATTTGTCAATCTCTCATTTGTCTGCCCTATATCTCTGGTTCCATTTCTGCCTCTTAATTTGTCTCTCTCTAATCGCATACATGTCTGTGCCCCTACAAATGTCTGGTTTGTACCTGCAGTATAGCCTTAGTATCTATGCCCTCAATGAATGCTCTAGCTCCGATCTCTGACCCTAATTCTTTCCTTGTTTCAGTCTTCAACTGTAGCTTCTGTTCTTGTCCCAATTCTGTCGTGATTTCTCTGTTCCTGTCGTGCTGTCCTTCAACATCTACTTTTCGTCAGCTTGGCTGATGTGCCTGCCCCAGTGTAGTTAGACTATTTAATGAAAGTTGGGTGGAGAAACATCCAGTGAAGCTTCCCAAAAGTTTCTTTCATGACCTCCATTGTTTTAAGAGACAGAAGCATCTGTTCATATTTCCGGATACTAAGGTTTGCTTTCGCGTGGTTAGCCGTTTTTCTTCCTTTGAAGGCTGAGGTGAGGAGTTGGACTTAACCATCTCTTCGTCTTGCTTGTGTTTGGGAACTGTTTACCATTCTGTTTGGTTTCAGGAGTATCTGTTTTAACAATCTGCCATTTTTTTTTCCCTGTTACAGGCAATTACCCAGATGCTAATGGCCTATTTAGCCCGACTCACTGTCATAGCAGACAACAAGATCAACTGTGGGCCTGCTCTCACCTGGATGGAGGTATGTACTTTGTTTCTGCAACTTATAGTGTAATCCTATGTACGCTCTGTGCAAAGAAATGCTTTAAAATTACGTCCTCTTATTCTGGTCTTGAAGCAACTACTTAGCTGACAGTTCCGGTAAATAAGTGAGCAGTGAATCAGGGTGATTACTGTGGGAGGTTCACTGACAGCTGGTGATTTTGGTCGGCTGATGGCAGCTAGTTTGGGAGTGTGACCTCTGATATTTGGAGGACTAGATATTGTTGAGGCAAATAATGGAAATGAGTGTGTTTGGTCTTGAGGTAAAGACAGGGCAGACAAAGACAAACTATTTTCTCTGGTTGAAGATTCTAGAACTAGGGAGCATAGTCTGAGAATTAGGGTGAGACCATTCAGGTGAGATGTTAGAAAGCACTTCTACACACAAAGTGGTGGTAGAGGTTTGGAACTCTCTTCGACAAACTGCACTGGATGCTAGATTGGTTGTTAATTTAAATCTGGGATGGACATATTTTTGCTGAGCAAAGGTATTAAGGGATATGAGTCAAAGGCAGGTTTATGGAGTTAGACCAAAGATCAGCTGTGATCTTATTGAATAGCAGAATAGGCTTGAGAGGCTGAAAGGCCTACTCCTGTTCCTGAGGATTACAAAACACTTGAATACACATTTAACAGATAATAATAAAGGCAGTGGTACGTTGGCCCTTTGTTTCAAGGAGAATGCAATTGAAGAAAAGAGAGGTCTTACTGAAACTATACAAGGCACTATGAAATACTATGAACAGTTTTGAAGCACTTTATCTAAGCAAAGATATACTGGCATTGGAGCAAGTCCAGAGAGGCTTCAGAGTTGACTGATCCTGGGTATGGAGGGGTTGCCTTATGAGGAGAGGCTGAATAGGTTGGGTTTGTACACACTGGTGTTTAGAAAAATGAGCAGTGATTTTATTGAAATATATAAACGTCAGAGGGGATTGGAGAGGATAGATGCAAAGAAGTTGTTTCCCCTTGTGGTCGAGTCTTGGACCAGAGGGTGTAATCTTAGAATAAGGCTTGTACATTAAAGCGGTAAGGATGAATTTCTTCTCTCCAGAGCATTGTGAATTCATGGAATTCCTTGTAGTGTAGAGGATTGTCGAGGCTGGGTCATTAAGTGTATTTAAGGCTGAGATAGGCAGATGATTGATGTTCATGTTCTGAAGAAAGGGTCACCGGACCCGAAACGTTAACTCTGTGTTTTCATTCACAGATGCTGCCAGGCCTGCTGAGCTTTTCCAGCAACTTTGTTTTTGTGTTTGCTATCTCTAGACTTGACTATTCCAGTGTATTTGTGGCTGGACGTGCTAATTCTACCCTATGTTAACTTGAGGTAATCCAAAATTCTACAATATCCATCCTTACTCAAGCCAACTTCGTTCACCTGTGTGTACTGATCTACATTGGCTTCTGGTCAAGCAGCACCTAGATTTGAACATTTTCAAGTTCCTTCCCAGCTCCCTGCTTTCTCTCCTGACCCTACAGTTCTCTGAAATAGCTACAGTCATTAACTTGTAACCTCTTTAGCATCCTGATTTTAATTGCTTCAACCTTGGTAGCCTGGCCTTCAGCTGCCTGCCCTAAGCCCTGGAATTCCATTCCTACTTATCTACTTTGCATTTAAAATCCTTTAAAATATTAAACCCTCCTTTTTTCCCAGTCTATTTGCCATCTATCCTAATATTGCCTCATATTGATATTCAGTTTTATTTCATTCCACTCTTGTGAAGTGTGTTTGTATGGCCTATTTCATTACTGGTGATATATAAATACATAGAATCATTGAGAATGACAGCACAGAGAAAGGTCTTTAGGCCTACTTCATCCGTGCCAGTCAGAAACAGCCACCTAACTATTCTAATCCCATTTTTCAGCACTTGGCTCATCACCTTGTATGCCTTGGCAAGTGCTCATCTAAATATTTCTTCAATGTCATGATGATTTCTGCCTCTACCATCGTTAAAGGCAGTGTGTTCCAGATTCCCACCACACTCTGGATGAAAACATTATTCCTCACATCTCCTCTAAACCTTCTGCCCCTTAGCTTAAATCTATGCCCCTGGTGATTTATCCCTCCACCCAGGGGAAAAGTTCCTTCAAGTCTACCCTCTCTATGTCCCTCATAATTTTATACACCTCAATCATTGCCCCTCTCAAACTCTCCTTATCTAAGGAAAGCAACCACAGTCTATCTGATCTCTCTCGATAATTGCCTATGCACCTTCTCCTATCATATCCCTCCTATAATGTGGGTTTCAGCACTGCACAAAATACTCTAGTTTACATTTTTACGCAACGCTACAGTTTTTGTTGTTCCTATTAACATGAGGCACTGTGAGCGATCATCAACAGAAGAATTGTATTCTACTGCAATCGGCAGACTGATGACACTGACCGTTACCCTCAGGCTAGAGAGCAATCTTTAATTTATTGAAATATGTAGATAAGCATGCCAGCAATAGATTCAGATGTACTTAAAAATTAGATGGCAAGAGCAAAGGGCTACATACGTGTTAAACATTAGAAGCAGCATGCTGTAGGCAGTTAAATGATTCCACATCAGACCAGATCAAATTGTGCAACCCCACCACAACCAATCATGAATGATGATAGAAAATTAATGAATACAGGGAGGAAAGTCCACAAACAACCCATCCTAGATTAAGAGAGAAGCCCATTAACTGAGAGCAAAAGACAAGACTGAAGCCATTTTCAGCCAGGAATACTGCAAAGCTACCTCAGCTACTTCTTGATGTTCTCACCACCTGAACACACTCGATGTACAAAGCTATAGATCCTGACAATATCTGATTATAGTGCTGAAGATACGTACTGTAGAACTAGGCATTACTCTAATTAAGCTGTTCCAGTAGCTGCAACACTGACAAAGTAGAAAATGACCTAGATATGTCCAATCCAATATTTGACACCCTCTATCAGTCTACTATCAAAACAGCAACAAAGTGATGGAAAATGCTATCAGCTTGCTAAGGTAAAGTACAGCTGCTCGTGAATGATTATGCATTAATCTCGGGAAGATGATGAATTGTGAAGATGATGCTGAGCAACTTGGAGACACTGACAAGTTGGCCAAATGGGCAAATACCTGGCAAGTAAATTTCATTGCAGATAAATGTGAGATAATGCATTTTGGTAGAAGAAACGTGGAAAGACTATGCTGGCTCAATGATACAACTTTGAGGGAAGTACTGGAGCAGAGGAGCCTCTGTTCAAGTCCAAAATTCTTTGAAGGTGGCCAAGCAGGTTGAAACAGTTGTTAAGAAGGCTGATAAGATCCTTGGATTTATAAGTAGAGGCATGGGGTATAAAAGCAAGGAAGTGATTCTATACCTCTACAAATCATTGATCAGACTTCATTTGGAGGATAATGTTCAGGCCTCGGTACCTTAGTTAAGGAAGTAGGTTAAAGCCTTCGAGAGAGTTCATTTGAGAGTTACTGGAATGATACCAGAAATGAAGGATTTTAGATACAAGGAAAGATTATAGAATTAGGCTTATTTTCCTTGAAACCAGAAAACTAAAAGGTAATCTTACTCGAGTATCATTTGGATTTGGAATACACCGCCTGGGAGAGTGGTGGAACTGGATTCCATAGGAAATTTTAAAAAATAGCTGAATTGATCACATAGTGTAAGTGTCAGAGACTGGGCTCCCATAGCCACCCTTCTTTTCCCAGCTCAGTAAGAGTAGACATACCAAGAAGGAAAGAAGTTTTTCAAGCATATGTTGAAAATCGACGTGAAGAAATGCAACATTTCATCTTTGGGGACCATTGCCCTGAACTGAACCAGATGAAGGCAGTCTGTGAGAAAGATCCAAGCATTTGGAGGCCCAACAATAATACAATTCAGGTCAAAAGGGAGAGTGGCAGATAAAATAAATTGTGGTCTGGAAAAAATAATATACAGCCAGTCATGCCACATGATAAGAAATATTCTACATGCTGTAAAGTTTATAGATCGTGAATGCACCTTATCAGCAATCTTTAGACTTGTTGAAGACAATCCTACTTCCCAGTGAGAGGTAGCCACTAGATCGGAGGAAAGAAAATTGAGGAGGGTTTGAGATGTACAAGATTATCGCAGGATAAGATAGACAAGAAAATCTCTTCAAATTAGCTAGCAGATGGTATAACAATCAAGGACACATACTTAATATTTTGGGCAAGAGATGCCATTGAGCTGTGAGAAAGCACCCTTTTACTCAGCAAATAGTAACAACCAGGAACTCGCTTCCCAGGAGAATAAAGGAAATAGAAGCACGCGGTAATTTTGAAAGGAAATTAGATTGACACTTGAAAGATATAAACCCGCAGGACAATTCCAATGAAAGGGACAGTGGGATCGATTGGAATTCTTTCTCAGCTACCATTAACTCAATTGGCCACATGGCCTCCTTTAATGTTGTTAATGACTTGATCAAATGAGTTCAGCATTTGGACTGGACAGAATGACAGGACATTAGTGCTTACTTTTTGTAAAGACTTTCCCATCCACTGTTTATTTCTTTTCCTCAATTGATGGGTCATGCTTGTGAACATTGACTGCCACTCCCCAACTATGGCCCCATATGTGAGCGTTGAAACTGAGATGAAGCGATCAAACCCAAACTTGTTCTCATTTGCACTGTTCTTAACATGAGTCATTAACCATCATCTTGGCTTGATTACTTTATTTGAAATCACCACTTAGGCTTAGGGGCTCTGAAGCCAACCTCACATTCCAACTGCTATCCTGGCTGTATCCTCAGTTACCAGAGCCCATGTCACCCAGTAGCCTAGTTTTTTAGAGACTTCAAAGAAATATGCTGAAGGAGGCCATTTGCCTATCATGCCTGTACCAACTCAATTATCTCGTCAATTCTAACCACTAGTGCCAATGTCCTGTCTTTTCCCCATATCCCAGCATGCCATTATGATCCAAAACACCATCCTTTGCCCTCTTGAATGCCTCAATTGAATCTGTTTCAACCACATTCCAGGCATTGCATTCCATACCCTAACTACTTGCTGTGTGGAAAAGTTTTTGTGTGCACAACACTTTAAATACATATCCTCTTGTTCTCGTTTCTTTTATGAGCAGAAACAGCTTCACCCTATCTACTCTGTTCAATCCACTCATAATTTTGAAAACCTCCATTTGATCTCCTCAGCCGCCTTCATTCCGGGGAGAACAGCCACAACCTCTTCAATCTATTCTCATACCTTAAGTTTCTCTCTCGGACCCATTCTGTAAACCACTTCTGCACAGTCTCCAGTGCATTTGCATCTGTTGTATAATGCGCTTCCACAACTGTACAGAATCCTTCAGCTGAGGTCTGACAAGTGTAACGTATAAGTTCAGCTTCGCACCTTGCTCGTGTACTCTATGCCCCTCTTAATAAGGCTGAAAACACTGACTATATGCTTTATTTAATGCTCTCGCCACTTTCAATCCTCAATGTTGCAAATCCTCAGGTTGCAAAGGGGCAGCACGGTGGCTCTGTGGTTAGCAATGCTGCCTCACAGCGTCAGGGACCTGGGTTTAATTCCACCCTTGGGCGACTGTCTGTGTGGAGTTTGCACATTCTCCCTGTGTCTGTGTGGGTTTCCTCCAGGTGCACCAGTTTCCTCCCACAGTCCAGAGATGTGCAGGTTAGGTGGATTGGCCATGCTAAATTGTCCATAGTGTGCAGGGATGTGTAGCTTAGGTGGGTTATAAGGGGATGGGTCTGGGTGGGATGCTTCAAGGGTCGGTGTGGACTTGTTGGGCTGAGGGGCCAGTTTCCACACTCTGGGGATTCTGTGATTCAAGGAACATTCCCATGCACGACTCTCTGCTCCTGCACCCACTTTACATATTCTCTTTCAATGTTCTTTCAACCAAAGTATATCACCTTACACTTTGAAGCATTGAATTTCATCTACCATATATCCGTTCACTCCATTAACTTGTCAATGCCCTTTTGGAGTTCCACACTATCCTTCTCACAGTTTACAATTCTTCTAAGTTCAGTGTCATCTGCAAACTTGTAAATTAGCCCTTCACATCAATATCCAGATCATTAATATATCTGGAAAAGCATGGGTCCCAAAGTCAACTAAACAAGAAAGAACAAAGAACTGCAGATGCTGGAATTCAAAAAAAAAATCAGATGTTTCTGGAAAAACTCAGCAGGTCTGGCAGCATTTACGGAGAGAAAGCAGAATTAATGTTTTGTGTCTAGTGATCCTCCTTGAGCGCCAATTGTAGCTCAGGAAAGGTTGGTATATATGGAGTCATGGAAGCAGACCCTTCGGTCCAACCAGTCCATGGTGAACATTAATCCCAAAATAAACTCGTCCCACCTGCCTGCTCCTGGCCCATATCCCTCCAAACCTTTCCTATCTATGTACTTATCCAAATGTCTTTTAAATGTTGTAATGTGCCCACATCTACCACTTCCTCAGGAAGTTCATTCCATATGTGAAAAATGTTGGAGGGAGGAGGAAGGAGTAAACGATAGGTGGAGATGGAGCCCAGACAGAGGAAAAAACACAGTTGGTCAGTCTGGGACGAATGAATAGTTACTTGTGAGATCCATTACTGGCTAACAATTGGATGTTTGTGGTAATAGCCCATATGACAACAAGAACAGAAATTGCTGGAGAAGTTCAGATCTGGCAGCATCTGTGGATAGAAGTCAGAGTTAACATTTTGAGCCGAGTGACCCTTCTTCGACCTGATAGTAGCTAGGAAAATGTTGGTTTGTATGCACAAGATAGGGTGGGGGGAGAGGGTAAGGAGTAAATGATAGGTGGGGATAGAGGTCAAAGAGAGAGAACAGTTGGATAGATGAAGGAGTGGATAATGATCTGGCTAGGAGCAGGAATAGCTATTAATAAGGACTGTTAGTGGCTAACAATGGGTTGCGTGTAATTGCAGACTATGTGATTAACAAAGCCTTGTGTGTGAGGGTTGGGGCAAGGACATGGGAGAAAGTGCTCAGGCCCTAAAATGATTGAACTCGACATCGAGTCCAGAAGGCTGCAGTGTTCTCAAGTGAATAATGAGGTGTTGTTCTTCCAGCTTGTGCTGAGCTTTGCTGGAGCACTGTGGCAAGCCCAAGACAGAGCTGATGGCTAGGGAAAATGGTAGTGTATTGAAATTGCAGGCATCTGGAAGCTCAGGGCCATTTTTGCGGACAGAATGCAAGTGTTCTGCAAAGAAGTAACCCAGTCTGTACTTCATCTCCCCAGTGTAGGGGAGACCACATTGTGAGCAACAAATACATTAGACGAGTGAAGTGCAGGTAAATTGCTGCATCACTTAGAAGTTGTTTCTGGGGCCTTTGATAGTGAGGAGGGAGGAAGTAAACAGGCAGGTGTGACCCTCTGCGATTGTATTGGAAAGTGCCATGGGGGTGTGGGAGATGTTAGGAGTGAGGGAGGAGTGGAACAAGGTGTCCCTGTGGAAGGCTAACAAGGGAGGAGAGGGAAATATGTGTCTGGTGATGGTAGTTCTTGATAAACAGGTTCAGCGTGGTTAAATAGCCAGAAGGAGGAGTCCAGGTGGACAGAGAGTGTTGGCGGCAGGTGAAGGGATCTGTGGGATGGAGAGAGGACTCTTGCCCAAAGAAATGGGCTTGGAAGTGAAGCTGACAGAAGAAGAGTTCAACGTCAAGTTATGCCCAAAATTCATTAAGGTGGGAGCACAAAGGGATAAAACTAAAGGAAATTTACTTTCACCCACCTCCAATACTCTCCTCCACCTGGACCCCTTCCTCTGGCCATTTACCTGGTCATTGAGAACTGTCAACATGACATTGGTCACCTAAATTTCTCTGCCCGCCTCATTCCATCCTGCCCCCTTTTGAACTAACTGGACTCCATGCTCTCAAATCCAACCCTAACTTAGTAATCAAGCCTGCTGACACGGGTAGTGCTATTGTTGCCTGGCGTACTGACCTTTGCATTGTGGAGGCTGAGTGCTAACTCTTTCATACCTCCTTGTATCTTCACCTGGACCATGGAACACTAGGCCATTGTGTCCACCACGGTCACTGATCTAATTTCCTCAGGTGATTTCCCCATCACTGCCTCCAAGCTCATAGTCCCCCAACCCCGCACAGTTTGCTTATATCTCCTTCCCAAAATCTGCAAACTAGACTGCAAGGTAGACTCATTGTTTTTGCCTATTCCTGCCCCACACATCTCTTCCTACCTCGACTCAATTTTTTTGCTCCCCTTCCCATTTACATCCATGATTCTTCAGACACTATGTGAGTTTCAGAATTTCCAGTTTGTAGGCTCCAGCCACCTCCTGTTTACCATGCACTTGTAATCCCTTTACAGTCCATACCCCATCAGGTTGTTCTCAGGGCTCTCCGCATCTTCGTGGAAGGAAGGTTTGAACCGCCCCCATCAGCCGCCACCCTCCTCCCCCTGACCGAATTTAGTTTCACACTGAACAACTTCTCCTTTAACTGTTTACACTTTCTTTAGGTCAAAGAGATGGCTGTAGGTACCTACATGGGCCCAGTTATGTCTGTGTCTTTGTGGGGTATGTGGAACATGCCTTGTTCCAGTCCTACTTTGGTCCCCACCCACAACTCTTTCTCTGGTACATTGATGACATCATTGGTTCTGCTTCCCTCTCTCCAGAATTGGCTGTTGATGAATAATCAGGACTGGGTAAGAAAGAAAAGAGAGGCTTTTAGCAGTTACAATTGAATGCGTTTTATTGTCACGTTCTAAAATGAGGTACAGTGAAAAGTTTTCAAGTTGCCACTTACGGCACCATCTGAGGTACAAGGTAAGTAGGTATAGATGCTTCAGTACAAGTTCCTAGGAAAATAGTTAGAAAAATAAAGTAATAAAAAGTCCTGCATCACAGATTGTAGTCATAAGTTAGTTAGGAAATAGACAAATAAAAAGTTTAGAACAACAGTCCTTCTGACTAGTCTGCACTGGCACCTAGCCTCCGCTCTGCACTGAGCCTTAACTCCAGAACACCGGGCTTCACCTCGAAGCTTTCAAGACTGGGAGACCACATTGGAATCGCCTCGGAAGTCCATGCTGAGGCCACGCTGGGCCAGGTGACCACCTCGACAGGCCAGGAGACCACCTCACTGAGTCCGTGCCATGGCTGGGAGTCTGACTCTGCACCAAGGTCAGGAGTTTAGAGCAAATTAACACATGTCCTGGTGGAGTATAGAATGTGCAGGGGAGAACTTAAGACAGCAACTAGCAAAGCAATGAGGGACATGAAAAACCACTAAGCGGGTACAATTAGGATAATCCCAAGATATTCTATAAGTCCATTAGGGAAAGAAGATAAAGAGGGAAAGAGTAGGCCCACTGGGGACTTAGGGGGTAATCTGTGCATGGAAACAGAGGACATTGCAGTATGTTAAGTGAGTACTTCACATCTGTCTTCATTCGAACAGGAAGATGTAGGTACAAAATTCGGGAAGAGGGACTTAGGCTTTTTGTGCAGAATGAGGAAGTGGTCTTGGAGGTTTAGGTGGACTTAAAAGTGGACAGATCAACTGTATCTCAGGCTGCTGTGCAAGACGAGGGAGGAATTTACAGGGGCTCTGAACCAAATTTTTAATTCTCTACTCAGGGATGGTGCCCTGAAGCTAACGTGGTTCCACTTTTCAGAAAGTGTGATGGAGATAAACTAGAATTTCAAACCATCGAGTCTCACATCAGTGTTAGGGAAACTGTTGGAGAAATTTCTGAAAAAGAGAATTAATCTCTGCTCGGAGGGATCGGGGTAGTCAGCATGGCTTTGCCAGGGAGTCATGCCTTTGATAGAAATTTTCAAAGAGGCAATCAGGTATGTAAGTGAGAGTAGTGCAGTTGATGTGGTTTGTGTGGATTTTAGCAAAGCCTTTGACAAGATCCTAAGTGGGAGATTGATATAGAAGATAAAAACACACGAGTTCAAGCATATTTTCACAAGTTGGAGCCAAAATTAGCTTGATGATAGGAGTCACAGGGTGGTGATAGAAGGCTGTTTGTGGGACTGGAGTTCAGTATCCAGTCGTGTAACACAGGGATCAGTTCTGGGTCGCTTACTGGTTACGATATATATAAATAATGTAGGTGAGATTAGGGGAGGGGAATGGTCAGTAAATTTGTCGATGACATAAATATTGACAAGGTAGTTAATAGTGAAGAAGAAGGTCTTAAGTTACAGGAAGATGTGGATGGGTTGTCAGATGGGCAGATCAGAGGCAGATGAAATTTAACCCTGATAAATGTGAGGCAATGCATTTTAAAAGAAGAAACAAGACAACGGAGCACTCGATGAATAGCAGGACACCAGGCAGCAGAGAGGGACAGACAGATCTTGGGGTACTTGGCCACAAACCCCTGAGGGCAACAGGACAACTTATTGGGTAGTTAAGAAAGCATACAGGCCTTTATTAGTTGTGGCATGGATTATTAGATCAGAAAGCTATGCTGGAGCTGTACAGAACTTTAGTTTGGTCCCAACTGGAGTGCTGTGTGCAATTTTGGCCAGCGTTATTATAGGTAGGATGTGCTTGACTGGAGGAGGTACAGTGGAGATTCACAAGGATGTTGCCTGGGATGGAGCATTTTAGTTCTGAAGAGAAGCTGGACAGGCTGAGATTATGTCCTTCAGAGCAGTGAAGGCTGAGGGGAGACCTAATCGAGCTGTATAACATTATGAGGGGCATGGACAGGTGAATAGGAAGCAGCTATTCCCCTTTGTTAAAGGGTTAATAATGGGAGGGCATAATTTTAAGGTGCAAAGCAAGGGAATTTGAGTAAAAATGTTTTTCATCAGAGGGTGATGGGAATCGAGAATACATTGCCAGAGAGGGTAGTAGAGGCAGAAAATCTCACAACCTTTAAAAAATATATGGTTGAGCACTTGAAATGTCATAACATTCAAGGCTATGGGCCAAGTGTTGGAAAGTGGTATTGGTGTAGATATATTGGTACAGACTTGATGGACTGAGGGGCATCTACTGTATGACTCTATGAATGAACCTTTTTCAAATAAGGCCATATGTTGGCTTAGCTTCATAACTGAGGTATAAATGTGATCCTAAAGAAAGATGCTCTGATTTTCTTTGGGTGTGCCTACAGTTATACTTTTGGACTGCGCTGCATGCGTTCTGAGTAAAGTATTCTCAAAGTGACTGTGCTGAATCTTCTCACAGATAGATAACAAAGGAAACCATCTACTTGTGCACGAAGAGTCCTCCATCAATGTTCCTGCCATTGCTGCTGCACATGTGATCAAGCGATACATTGCCCAGGCTGCAGATGAATTATCCTTTGAAGTAAGTTGCCATCTAATTACAAAACCAGCCTGAGAGATGGAGAAAAAGTGTGATCATTCTCTTTGATTTTTATTTCCTCCTCCAGTATCTGCCATATCTTTTGGAAATACGAGCATGTTTTATTAGCATTGACTGCCCCAGTTAACCTTTTCCAACTGACTGGTCTTTGTAAGAATTTTTAACAGAGATGATCAATTATAAAGAAAGCAAAGTGAAGCCTGATGCTGATTCTGTCCTAATTATTGTCTCTAAATATATGCATTTTAGCAAAGGTCACTGAAGTAGTGGTGAGATGTTTGAGCAGTAGACCAGTTGTTGCCCCTTATGGGGTTATAATGGACTCAGCTTCAATTTGTACTTGTTGACTAGTTTTTTTCAGTTGTACACTTAATTTTGTCAACTGAGCTTCAGGAAGCTATACACAGGCTGCTCTAACGGGTAAAACTGGACTCCGAGACGAAAAAACCTAATTTATTATTTACGTATTGAATTCGAAATACCCTGTCAGATTAACAGTTCTAATATTAAAAATCCTAATTTTCTCAAATGTCCAGTGATTTTTGCAGGATTTGGGGTTTCTCTTTGGCTTGGTCCATAACTGGGAAAATTGTCTTATCAGTAGAGGTTTAGTGAGTTGATTGTGACATACAAATACTGACACCTGTGCCTGACCATCTTTCAGTGGCAGCATCCAGAACCAAGTTGTATTTACAGGAATGAATGTGAGCTCAGTACCTCATATAGAATTTCTTAAATCTGCCTGTTATCAGATCAGTACGGAGTCAGGAATCATCCATACTGAGTGCTCATCAGGTGAAAGCTATTCAGCTATTTAAGATTATTCTACCCTTGTCAGCTGGAGAAATGGGCTTTCTTTAAAGTGTTCATTGGTTTCGGTAACACATCACTGGTGTGCACAACTTAACTAAACGCCATGCTTTGACACTTTTACACATCAATAGGTGACTTATGGAATTTCATTAAACAAAACTCCATGAACAGAGTGGGCTGAATTCGAATTTTCAAGTTACCTACTGACTTTATTTAAATCTGGATGAGTTTCCATACTTCTGGTGATTGTTTGGGGATCTGTAGATGATCAGTGCAGATGTCCAAAAGTGTGGACTCTGCTTCCTTTCACTCACGTGATGTTGAAGTGGGAATATTCAGACCTGTCTCCATTAGAACAACACCATGAACACACCAAACATCTGAATACATCCAGGCTGTGTGCTGCCTACCTCGAACTGATTTGCAAAAAAAAAAAACTGTTAGTTACATGTACTCTCAGGATTCACTTGTGATTTTTTTCTGCACCACTTATTTTTACAGAATATAAGTGCTAACCACTGAGCCACCATGCTGCCCCTTTTATAAATCCTGATTCCCTGATCGGGAATGTAGTGTACTGTCCTCAAAAGTCATAGTCTTGTGCTAACACAGTACCAGAAGTTTTTTACCAAGCGTTAAGAGTTAGATTTGTGCAATGTGTTTGAATTTCCTTGGTTTTGTTTTTTGAAAGTATCCATTGCACATTAAATATTGGAGTGAAGAGACTGTTGTGGCTAGGAGGAGACTGGTGTGCTCATGTGCCAAGGGGAGTACTGAGAAGTTGACTGAAATGCTGTTTCTGCTGTGTTTCCTAGGTCGGAGATATAGTGTCTGTTATCGATATGCCCCCTAAAGAAGATACGACATGGTGGAGGGGAAAGCATGGGTTTCAGGTAAGTGCCTGTGTGTGATGGTGTAATGTTGTTGAGATCTCTTCATTGAATTGATGTTGCTGCTTTTGAGCAACTATTTGAGAGATATATCTTTTATCAAAAGTTGATAATGTTGTTCCTCAAACAGCGTTCAGTTAAACATAATCTGGATTGTGGCTTAGTGGACAAACTTGTGTATCTGGCATGCTCATGACTTGGTTTTAGATGTCTTGGTTAAACAGAACTTTAGTTTCTTTACTTGGCTTCCAAACATATTACACTCATATTATTTCTCAATGCTTTTCACTCAATTTCACTTTATCATTTCTGTTCAAAACTTCCCTTTACACAGTAGGGTTACTGAAAGAAATTAAATCTCAGAAAAGCTATATTCCATATTCCGCAAAGTATATATTTTGGGATTTTTTCTGTGAATTTAGAATGCCTTTGAATTGTAGCTGCTGTATAAACATCTTTATTGTACAAGTGAGAAATTGTGCCAATTTTATCACAATGAGAATTACAGCATGAAATCCTCTTCATGAGTGGAATAGCTGCTACATTCCTCTTACTACTTCTGTCTTCGTTTTGTCCATCTTATTTATCATCCTTGCATAATATGAAAGGGTATTCAGCATTGCATCTCTGTTAACTCTGGAGCAAACATCCAAGTCATTCTAACTTGCTGTCCTTTACTCAGCCTTGGTCAAATATGTATCCATATACCCTTCAAAAGCTGAGATTGATTCTGCTTCCACCATTCTGTGTTCTAACAAACTCTTTATTTGAGTAATGTTCCTGATATCTGTTTATTCTTTTAGTTGTGTTAAGTTTATTCCCTTTAATTATTGACTTGCTGAGCAGTGGAGACAGTTCCTCCTGATTATTGCATCAAAGCCCTAGTACATTTTGAACTCCTCTTTGCTGCAGTGGAAAATATTTCAGGTTTTTTACACTTTAACTGAAGCCTCTCCTCCTGGGGTTATCAGAACAGATTTGTACTACACCTTCTCTTAGCTTTGTAACATTGGTTCAAATATTATGAGCCCAAAACTAGACCAGATATCCGCATCAGCAATGTGTTTTTTTTTGAACCTCTAGTTATTCCTCTTTGCTTTTATCATGATGTTCCCTTGTTATGAAACCTAGAACCCCTCTCCTTTTACAGTTTTATAAACTTGTCCTTACATTTGTAAAGGTTTGAGTATCTGACCCAAGAGCATGTAGCTGTTGCTTTGCTGTGTACTAGTGCTGTTTCCCTTTGCTGTTTGTGGGGCCTTTCAGTGTTCAAATTGGCCATTCTTCACAAAGTAACTAACAGGTATGGGAGCGCAATGGAGTATGTAATTAAAATAGAATTATAGTTGGCTGTGAAATGTAACGGTAATGTGTAACAATTAACCAAATGATCAAAAGACTGACATGCAGGAATAAGTATGTTTCACCTAGTCAGGATCTCAAACAGGATTGAACTGTAAATGCATAGATCTCTATCAGAAGTGAACTCTGAATTGTACATTACATCATCCTGAGTAATGATATGTTAGATCCTTTGTGGAGTCATTCTAATGCTGGTTTTTTTGATTGACGTAGTTGAGGAATCAGTACTGCTGGGTGAGTTGGGGAAACTGCTGGAGTGAGTGCTTGGACAGGTCGATCAATAGATTTCCTCAGCCTCAATTGAGTTAACGGTTCCTCAGGGATTGTCTCTTCTCATTATGCGATGCTCAGGAATTTACTTTGAAATACTTAAACCTCAATCCACAGTTCAACAATATTTATGTACAAAGTTCAGCCTGTAACTGTTAATTTTTATCTCTTTTTACCTCTCAGTTCAAGACACCTCTGTGTATAAGAAACAGAATTCCAGATGCTTTATACATAGATAAAATCTAGATTCAGATTTTATTATTTTCTTCATTTTAACCTGCTAAAAAGGAAACAATGTTTTTGACCATAATTGGAAAGTTAAATCAGTGAATTTACTACGGTAATTCAGATTTTCAGTGCCTGATTTCTACCTTTGTTTAATTTGCAGGTTGGATTTTTTCCCAGCGAGTGTGTGGAGCTCATTAATGATAAAGTTCCTCATTCTGTGACTAGTGCAATGCCAAAACCAGGTATAGTAATCTTCTATCCTCCACCCACTGTGCAGATGGCATCCAATTCAGTTCTGATCAGTGTGGGTGTGAAAATCTCTAAATGCTCATAGATAATTTCCATAGGAATGTGCAACAGTGGGTGTCTTGCTCTGAGATATTCATGTGCCTACCATATTTCAGTGTTCAATTGTAGTCTTGCGCAAATATGAGTCATATCTCACATGGGCCTTTAAGTGTAGCATTTGCTAAGTATATAAAATTGTGTGAGGCATGGTTAAGGTGGATATTTGGAGTCTTTATCCCAGGGTGGAAATGTTGAATACGAGAGGGCATAGTTTTACGATGAGAAGGGAAGGTTTAAAGGAAATGTATAAGGTAATTTTTTAATGCAGAGGATGGTAAGTAACTGGAATGCACTACCAGGGGAGGTGGTCGGAGCAGATCGACAACAACGTTTCAGAGGCATTTAGACGGACATGAACAGGCAGAGAACAAAGAGATACAGACCATGTAAAGGCAGATAGGATTAGTTTAGAATGGTATCATAGTTGGCATAGACATGGTAGGCTAAAGGGCCTGTCCTTGTGCTGTACTATTCTGTTTGAAGACAAACCTGTGGAGTCTCTAGATTTTTATTTGTGTTTCAAATTGTATACAATATATCTGGGAAAAAAATATACATGTGCAGCATTCGGTGTTTCTTTATGCATGATCAGAAGAGGTGTGTCCTTTGTAATATCTGAAGACTGTATAAATTGGAAAGTTTGCCAAATTGCAGGGATGAGCAAATACAGGCCCAATCAACATGAGATCATCCAACACTGCGTGAGAGTATTTCAAGCAAATTCAGTTTCAGAGAGAGAGAGAGTTTACTGTTTATAGGTACTGGTGTTTTCATTTTCCTGACATTTGCACTGTGATATCAATGTATTACTGGAGATGAGAGGCATTGTTAGAGTGAGGTGCTCATTCCATCGGAGTATTAATGTTCAGATGTGGTAGAGTAATAGTTCTTTGTCTCTATTTCCATTTCACGTAACTCAGTCCCAATTTGTTTAGCAGTAAATGAAATGTCATGTCCCCAGAATTTTATGCAATTCAGACAAATATTTCATTTCATAATCTTAGTTTCTTACTTAATTTACGGTTTTATTTCCATGCTAGGTGACCCTTCTCAGCCACCTAGCGTCGCAGTGCTTTTTCTGCTGGTCTAAACTATAGCCAATTACATAATAGCAGACTGTGAAGAGTTAACTTGGCACAAGCAGGTGATGTGAATTGGGTTTGATGACCCAATTACATTCTATAATAGTCTGTTACAGTGAAGCAGTACTGCAATTTTACTGGATTAAGGGCTGCCCTCACAAGTGTTGGAGTAAAATCCAACCTGTTCATGTGTTGGAGTAAGGTGTGGCCTATTCTTGAACATACAAACATGTGAAATATAATCAGAGTCATAGAGATCTACAGCACAGTCTAAGGTGCTCCCATTGCTTCTATGCTAGCCAGAAACAACCAGCTAACTATTTTAATCCCATTTTTTCAGCATTTGGACCATAACCTTGTATACCATGACAACACAAGTGACTGTCTAAATACTTCTTAAATGCTGTGAAGGTTTCTGCCTGTACCATGGTGGCTCAGTGGTTAGCCCTGCTGCCTCACAGCGACAGGGACCTGGGTTCGATTGTAGCCTCGGGCGACTGTTTATGTGGAGTTTGTACATTCTCCCCATTTCTGTGTGGGTTTCCTCTGGGTGTTCCGGTTTTCTCCCACAGTCCAAAGATGTGCAAGTTAGGTGGTTTGACTGTATTAAATTGCCCATATTGTCCAGGGATGTGCAGGCTGTGTGGGTTAGGCAGGGTTGCAGGACTGTAAAACACAACAGAAGGTTGCGTGCACAGCCCCAGACCATCACAGAAGCCAACCACCCATCTGTGGATACCCTTTATTCCTCTCATTGCCACGGAAAGGCTGCCAAAATTTATCAAAGATCCCTCGCCCCCTGATAATGCTCTCCTACGACCTCTTCCATCAGACAGAAGATGCAAAAGCTTGAACATGCACAAGCAGATTTAAGAACAGCCTGCCATTATTAGACTGATGAATGGATTTTATAGCTTAAAATAATGTTGATCTTGTTAATGTTGCTCTTGCCTCGCACGTGTCCTGTGAGGTGTAACCTGTATGCCTCACTCTGTCCAGGTTTTTTCACCCTATGATTGTACAGTATATCCTTGCTTACTACGATTTGCCTGTACTGCTCGCAAGCAAAGCTTTCCATTGTACTTGGGTACACGTGACAATAAATCAAATCAAACCAATCAAACGGGGACAGGGCAGGGAGATGAGTCTGAATAGGATGCTCTTCAGGCGGTTGGTGTGGACTCATTGGGTAGAAAGGCCTGTTTCCACACTGTAGGGTTGCTATGATTTCACCCCTACAGTAAGGTCAAGATTCATAGGAACAAAGGAATTAGGAGTGGGCGGGACAATTCATGGGTGATGTTATCTTTGTCTCAACTCCATTTTCCTGTCTGCTCCCCATAGCTCTTCATCCCGTTTTTCATCGGAAATATATCTATTTCTTTCTTGAATCTATTGATTGATTGATTGATTCTCCCTTCACTGCACTCTGGGGCAGAATTCCACAGATTCACAACCCTCTGAAAGAAGCAGTCTCTCCTTATCTCAGTCTTGAGCCTACCTTCTCTCACTCATACGGCCTCGTGTTTGAGTCTGTTCCACAAGGGGGAGCATCTGTTCAGCACTACTGTCTGACAGTGCCAGGGACCTAGGTTCAATTCCAGCCTTGGGCAACTGTCTGTGTAGAGTTTGCACATTCTCCCTGTTTCTATGTGGGTTTCCTCCGGGTGCTCCAGTTCCTCCCACAGTCTAAAGATGTGCAGGCTAGGTGGATTGGCCATGGTAAATTGCCCATAGTGTTTAGGGATGTGTAGATTAGGTGGGTTATAGGGGAATTGGTCTGGGTGGGATGCTGTGAGTGTTGGTGTGGACTTGTTGGGCCAAAGGGCCTGTTTCCACACTGTAGGGATTCTATGATTCTGTGAACAATCTTATTAATCTCACTTAGCATTTCATATACCCCAAATAGATCTCTCTTATTCTTCAGAATTCCAGCGAGTACAACCCCAAGCTATTCAACCGCTTCTTGTCCAACAGACCTTTCATCCCTAGAGTCAATCTGTGAACTTCCTCTAAACTACCTCCAGTTACACCACATCGTTCCTCAAGTAATGAGACCAAAACTGGAAGCAATATTCCAAGTGTGGTTCACCAATGCCTTATATAATTATAATAGCATTACTTTCATAATTCAATCTTTTTGCAATAAATGCCAGGGTTCCATTTGCCTTTCTTATTGTATGCTGCATCTACATACCCACTTTCTGTGATTCATGCCCAAAGACGCCCAGATCCCTCTGCACTGACATATTTTGAATCTCCTTCCCGTTTAAATAAAAATTTGCCCTTTTATTTTTCTGCCCAAAATGGACAACCTCGCACTCATCTACATTAAACTCCATCTGCCAGATTCTGGTCCATTCTCCTAGGCTATCAATATCCATCTGTAAACTCTTGATCTGCTCAACACGTCTGCTTTCCTGCCTATTTTAGTATCACCCACTAGCTTTGCTGTGTTGCACTGTATCATATATATAGATTGTAAGTAGTTGAGGTCCAAGAACAGAACAGCAGCACCTCACTAGTTACAGTTCACCATCCAGAGAAGAACCCGTTTATCCCAACCCTCTACTTTCTGTCAGCCAATCCTCTATCCAAGCCAACAATCTACCCTTAATCCCCTGAGATTTAACCTTCTGGATCAGTCTTTTATGTGGCACCTTGTCAAATACCTAATGGAAGTCTATGTATATCACATCCACTAGATCCCCATTATCCACCTTGCTGGTTTCATCCTCAGAGAATTCCAGCAAATTTGTCAAGTATGACATGCTCTTCATGAAACAGTGCTGACACTGGTGAATTGAGCTTTGTGTTTCCAAGTGTTCAGTTATCTCATCCTTTATGATTGAGTTAAGCAACTTCCCCACTACAGATGTCAAACTCCCTGGTCTGTAGTTTCCCCCTTGCTGCCTGTCTTCTGTTTTGAATGAGGCTGCTACATTAGCATTTTCCAATCCACTGGTACCTTTCCAGAATTCAGGGAATTTTGGAAAATCATAACTAGTGCATCCACTGTCTCTGCTTCCACCTGCTGTAACACCCTAGAGTGCCCCATTAGGCCCCAGGGACTTATTTGCCTTTAATCCCATCAGTTTACTCAATACCTTCTCCCTAGTTATAGTAATTTCACTAAGTTCCTGTATAGTAACTGCAGTTTCTCGGAAGAAGTTATTATCTTCCACTGTGAAAACAGAGAAAAAAATATTGGTTTCGTGCCCTGCTATTTCTGAGTTTCCCATTATTACCTCACCATTTTCATCTCCTAAAAGACAACATTTACATTCACTATTCTCTTCTTTTTCATTTACATGTAGAAGTTTTTGGTACTAGTGCTTATGTTTTCTGCTAGTTTCCTTTCATAGTTCATCTTACCTCTTGATTTCGTTTTTGGTAACCCATGGCTGATGTTTAATGTCCTCTCAATCCTTCAGAGTACCTTTTGCAGTATGGTATGCCGTAATTTTTGCCTTTGTTATTCATGACTTTCTTGTTAAGCCATGGATGATTTTTTCACTTTTTTACAATTCCTTTTCCACTCAGGAATATACTTTAATCATGAGGTATTTGGTGCCTCCCCAAGCATTTGCCTCTGTTCTTCAAATGTCCTGTCCTTGAATATTTTTGTCCAATTGGACCACCTGTTTCCTCAGGCCTGTATAATTATCTTTTCCCAATGTTAAAACTCTCATATGTGACTGCCACCACCCTCTGGGTAAAAAAGTGTTTTTATAGAGTCCTATAGCATGGAAACAGACCTTCAGTCAAACTCATCCACACCGACTAGACATCCCATACTGACCTAGTCCCATTTCCCAGCATTTAGCCCATATCCCTCGAAACTCTTCCTATTCATATAACCCTCTGGATGCCTTTTAAATGTTGTAATTGTATCCATGTCCACCGCTTGCTCTGGCAGCACATTCCATACATGCACCATCCTCTGCGTGAAAATGGTATCCCTCAGGTCCTTTTTACAACTTTGCCCTCTCACCTTAAACCTATGTCCTCTAGTTTTGGACTCCCCCACCCTGGGGTAAAGACCTTGGCTATTCACTCTGTTGTTGCCCCTGATGGTTTTGTACACCTGTATAAGGTCGCCCCTCAGTTTCCGAAGCTCCAGGGAAAAAAAAATGCCCCAGCTAATTCAGCCTGTCCCTATAACTCAAAATCTCTCTAAAGCTTCTGCCCCCTGTCATTTATCCCTGCAGCAAGGGGAATAGCTTCTTCCCATCTACCTTGTCTAAACCATAAGACATAGGAGCAGAAAGTAGGCTATTCAGCCCATTGAGTCTGCTCTGCCATTCAATCATGGCTGATAAGTTTCTCAACCCCATTCTCCTGCTTTCTGTCCGTAACAGTTGATCTCCTTGACAATGCTATCTATTGCTGTCTTAAATGTACTCAATGATCTGGCCTCCAGCCTTCTGTGGCAATGAATTCTATTGATTCCCTAGTCTGGTTAAAGAAGTTTCTGCTTAACTCTGATCTAACAGGTCTTCCCTTTACGCTAAGGCTGTGCCCTCAGACCCTGGTCTCTCCTACCAATGGAAACATCTTACTAACATTCACTCTGTCCAGACCATTCAGCATTCTGTAAGTTTCAATTAGGTACCCCTCATCCTTCTGAACTCCATAGAGTATAGACCCAGGGTCCTCAAATGTTCCTCATATGGTAAACTTTTCACTCCTGTGACCATTCTCATGAACCTCCTCTGACTTCCCCCGTCCCCTCAGGGCCAGTACATCCTTCCTGCAATATGGGGCCCAAAACAGTACACAATACTCTAAATGTGGCCTGACCACAGCCTTATAGAGCCTCAGAAGTAAATCCCTGTTTTCACATTCAAGTCCTCTCAAAATAAATGCCAAAGTTGCATTGCCTTTCTAACTACTGACTCAACCTGCAAGTTTATCTTGAGAGAATTCTGGACTAGAACTCCCAAGTCTCTTTGCACTTCAGACTTCTGAATTTTCTCCCTATTTAGAAAACAGAAAATACTACGATTCTTCTTACCAAAGTGCATAACCTCACACTTTCCCACGTTGCACTCCATCTGCCACTTTTTTGCCCACTCTCCTAACCTGTCCAAGTCCTTCTGCAGCCTCCCCACCTCGTCAATACTACTAGTCCCTCTATCTTTGTATCCTCTGCAAACTTAGCCAGAATACCCACAGTTCCTTCATCAAGATCATTAATGTGTAAAGTGAAAAGTTGTGGTCCCAACACTGACCGTTGTGGAACACCACTTGTCACCGGATGCCATCCTGAGGAAGACCCTTTTAACCGAACTCTCTGCTTTCTGCCAGACCGCCAATCTTCTATCCATGCTAGCACTTTGCCTTTAACACCACGGGCCCTTATCTTACTCAGATTATCTTACTCAGTCTATGCCCTGATAATTTTATATGTCTTAAATTTTGTACCCCTTCAGTCTCCCCTGCCCTCAGAAGAGCAAGCCCAGTCTGTCCAGTCTCTCTTCATAACTGAAACTTTCCAGCCCAGGCAACATCCTGGTAAATCTCCGCTGCACCCTCTCCAGTGCTATCAATTCCTCCTAAAAGGTGGATTCCAGAACTGTGCATAATACTGTAGCTGTGCATAACCAATATTTTACGTGGTTTCAGCATATCGTCCCTGCTTTTAAGCTCTATACCTCAACTAAAATAGGCAACCGCAGTGATTGGAATGAGGTCAGCCAGGTGGACCTCATAGGATATGAGCTCCCTGATTGGGGATGTTAACCTGGTCCAATCAGGGTGTCTTGGCTCACAGATAAAAAATAGGAGTCTCAGGGGTTCTACTCACGATGGAAGTCAGCCCTGAGCTAGCTGGGTCACTCGTACTATTAACGTGTACATAAAGGGTGACTTGGTGACAGGATACAAGTCTTCGTGGAGTTATTTCAGCGATTATCTCATATGCCTCCTTAACCACTTTATCCACCTGATAGGTTAGGGGACAGGTGTACATGCAAACCAACATGTCTCTGATCATTGGTTTTTCCCAGTATTGTAGCGTTCATCATGTTTTCCAGTAACGTATTGTCCGTCATGTAATGGGGAAGCAATGGCCTAGAGGTATTATCACTTGACTATCAATCTAGAAACTCAGTCAATGTTATGGGCACCTGGGTTCGAATCCCACCAAAGCTGATGGCTGAATTTGAATTCAGCTTTAAACAAAAAATCTGATTATGTATCTTTATTGTGTGCATTTTTGGGCCCCATCTCTCAGGAAGGATGTGTCGACCCTGGAGCGGGTTCAGAGGAGGTTTACGAGAATGGTCCCAGGTCTGAGAAGCTTAACATATGAGGAACATTTGAGGACTCTGGGACTATACTCATTGGAGTTTAGAAGGATGAGGGGGGATCTAATTGAAACTTACAGAATACTGAATGACCTGGACAGAGAGGATGTTGGGAAGATGCTTCCATTGGTAGGAGAAACGGGGACCTGAGGGCACAACCTTAGAGTAAGGGGAAGACCTTTTAGAACGGAGATAAGGAGAAACTTCTTCAGCCAGAGAGTGGTGAATTTATTGAATTCACTGCCACAAAAGGCTGTGGAGACCAGGTCATTGAGTACATTTAAGACTGAGATAGATAGGTTCTTGATTGTCAAGGGGATCAAGGGTTGCAGGGAGAAAGCGGGAGGGTGGGTTTGAGGAACTTATCAGCCATGATTGAATGGCAGAGCAGACTCGATGGGCCGAATGGCCTAATTTCTGCTCCTATGTCTCATGGTATTCTCTTGCCTTCTTTGTCCTGCTCAAGTGCGTCATGTCACATTTATCTGGATTGAATTCCGTTTGCCACTGATCAGCCCATCAGAAATACACTAGCCAGCCCCTATCCAGGGCGGCACGGTGGCACAGTGGTTAGCACTGCTGCCTCACAGCACCAGAGACCCGGGTTTGATTCCAGCCTCGGGCGACTGTGCAAACTCCACACAGACATTCTCCCCGTGTCTGCGTGGGTTTCCTCCGGGTGGTCCGGTTTCCCCCACTGTCCAAAGATGTGCAGGTTAGGTTGATTGGCCATGCTAAATTGCCCGTAGTGTTCAGGGAGGTGTAGATTAGGTGGGTTGTAGGGGGATGTGTCTGGGTGGGATGCTGTGAGGTTCGGTGTGGACTTGTTGGGCCAAAGGGCCTGTTTCCACACTGCAGGGATTCTATAACTTTAGCCTGCTCTTCCATTCTATTTGTGTTGACTTCTACATTCTCACTTCCTGCAATAACCTTTGTTTAATAATATTTAACTTTGTTTCTTAAGAGTATTCAATGACCCCACTTACATCATCTGAGACTGAGTTCCAAATGCGCATGACTTTCTCAGAAAAAAGACATTCTCCTTTTGCCTTAAAAGAGCACTAATTTTTAAATAGCACTCCCTAGTTCTGGACTGATCCACTGAAGGAATTTCCTTTAGACATTCACCCTGCCAAGATTATTGAGGATCTTTTAAACTTCAATCAAGCCCCCATCTCTTTACACTCTTCCAGACTGCAATGGAAACAAACCCAACCTGTCCAAGCTATCCACGAGACAATCCGCTCATTTCAAATATGAATCTAGTCAATCACCTCTGAACCAATGTATTTGCATCCTTCCTTAAGACCAAACTCTGCACGGTATTTGAGATGAGACCTCACTAGTACCCTGTACAACTGAAGCGTGATGCTCCTGTTCTCACAGTCGACTTTAGACTGTCCTGGAATTTGGTAAAGAATGAAATTCTCTGGTAATTAATTGTCAAGTGAGGAAATTTTGAACAGAAATTTACTTCAACGTTTATGTTAAACTTTAAAAACTGGAAAGGAACTGTCAGTTAACAGAAACTGACTGCCTTGACAGCAAACAGTTAATAGTTGAGCAGCTGCTGGTGATTGCTTGAATAGGGGATAATTACTGTGAGCAGGGAGCTGAAGAAGCATTTGTAACTTGGATGTGGCTCAAAAAATCGTATAGAGGCAAATTGTGTCTGCTGACAAAGTAAATGGAATACATCATAACTAGTGTAAAAATTGGTAATTTGGTGAGAGGAGAAATTTGTCTGATTCTTGCCTTAAATACTTGTGTTGTTCATGTGAGGGAATAAGTATTTAAAACCCTGTGTAGTGTTATAATGTTTTGTGCCAGTTAGTTAGAAAAAGAAGCAATAAACTAAATAGTCAATATAAACAATCAAGGCTAAAGTGTGACAGAGCAGTGCCTGTATCTGGACTGCAGCATGTGGGAGTTTGTAGACATTAAAACCATCCCAATGAACACATCTGCAGTAGATATCTCTGTCTTGAATCTCTCTGAGTCAGTCTTTAAGATGGAATGAGAGTTGGAAGCTCTTTGACACATGATGGGGGAGTAGATGTTGCATGATATTTAGCTCCAGACTTCAGCTACCCTTTTTAGAGAGATGCAGGATCAGAATGCAGATTTTATGATACATAGTGTACAGATGAAAGAGCAACTCAGGCAAGATGAAGAATGAGGACCCACAAAAATGATCATATCCAACAGTAAAATATACCTGCAACTTGTGAGGAGAGACAAAACGACCATCAGAAGATAGCCAGAATGAAAATGTGAAGCAGGAGCCTGTCCAAACTGGGGAAGAGGAAGTGGAGGAGAAACATAATATGGTAATTGCAGGAATATTGCAATTAGGGAGATGGGCTGGCATCCTTCAAGAGCAGGATTGAGAATTATGTTCTGAAAAAGCGTCACTGGACTCAAACATTCACTCTGCTTTCTCTTCACAGATGCTGCCAGACCCAAGTTCTCTAGTAATTGCAGTTTTTATTTCGGATTTTCAGCATCCACAATTTGATTTGCTTTATTGTAATCACATGTACCTAAGTACAGTGAAAAGCTTTGTTTTGTGAACAGTACAGGCAGATGATAGCAAGCAAGGACATGCCGATCATAGGGTGCTTAGAGAGAATGAGGCACACAAAGTTACAGCTGCGAAGCGAGTGAGCAAAGCAAGCTCAACACTAGCAAGATCAACATTATTTGAAGTTGGAGAGGTCCATTCAGCCATCTTTTTTGTTTTATTTGTTTGTTGTATTATTTGAGAGTTATGTAGTCTGTCTGTTTTGGACAAGTTGAGTGAGTGGGCAAGTGCATGACAGATGCAGATGCAGTATAATGTGGATAAATGTGAGGTTATCGGTTTTGGGAGTAAAAACAGGAAGGTGATTATTACCTGAATGGCTACAAATTGAGAGAGGGGAATATGTAACAAGACAGGAACCTCCTTAGTCCAAATAGTTTGGATGGAACAGATTTTGTCAGGTGTGTCCAGGAAGGATTTCTGACTCAACATGTAGATAGGTCGACTGGAGGGGAAGCCATATTGGATTTGGTGCTTGGCAACGAACTAGGTCAGGTGTCAGATCTCTTGGTGGGAGAGCATTTCGGTGATAGTGATCACAACTCCCTGACCTTTACTATAGTCATGGAAAGGGATAGGAGCAGACGATATGGGAAATTATTTAGTTGGGGGAGGGGGAATTACAATGCTATTAGGCAAGAACTACCGAGCACCGATTGGGATCAGATATTCTCAGGGAAATGCACGATAGAAGTATGGAGGTTGTTTAGGGAGCAGTTGCTACAGGTACTGGATAGGTTTGTCCCACTGAGGCAAGGAAAGGATGGTAAGGTGAAGGAACCTTGGATGACAAGACACGTTGAACACCTCATCAAGAGGAAGAAGGAAGCTTACTGAAGGTTGAGGAAGCAAAGATCAGACAGGGCTCTAGAGATCTAAAAGGTAGCCAGGACGGAACTGAAGAATGGACTTAGGAGAGCTAGAAGGGGGTATGAGAAAATCTTGGTGGGTGGGATCAAGGAAAACCCCAAGGCTTTCTATACTCACGTGAGGAACAAGAGGATGGCCAGAGTGAGGGTAGAGCAAATCAGGGATAGTGGAGGGAACTTGTGTGCAGAGTCAGAGGAGGTAGGGGAGGTCCTTAATGAATACTTTGCCTCAGTATTCACCAGTGAGAGGGACCGTGACGTTTGTGAGGACAGCATGAAGCAGGGAGATATGCTCGAACAGGTTTATGTTAGGAAGGAGGATGTGCTATAAATTTTGAAAAACATGAGGATAGATAAGTCCCCTGTGCCAGATGGGATATACCCAAGGTTCCTATGGAAAGCAAGAGAAGAGATTGCTGCCCCTTTGGCAATGATCTTTGCGTCCTCACTGTCCACTGGAGTAGTACCAGAAGATTGGAGGGTGGCAAATGTCATTCCCTTGTTCAAGAAAGGGAATAGGTTTAATCCTGGAAATTACAGACCAGCCAGTCTTTCTTCTGTGGTGGGCAAATTATTGGAGAGGATTCTGAGAGATAGCATTTATAATTATTTAGAAAAGCACAGTTTGATTAGGAATAATCAGCATGGCTTTGTGAGGGGTAGGTTATGCCTCAGAAGCCTTATTGAATTCTTTGAGGATGTGACAAAACACATGGATGAAGGTGGTAGAGCAGTGGATGTGGTGTATATGGATTTTAGCAAGGCATTCGATAAGGTTCCCCATGGTAGGCTCATTCAGAAAGTAAGGAGGCAAGGGATTCAGGGAAATTTGACTATATGGATACAAAACTGGCTGTCCAAGAGAAGACAGAGAGTGGTAGCAGATGGAAACTATTCAGCCTGGCGCTCAGTGACCAGTGGTGTTCCGCAGGGATCTGTTCTGGGACCTGCTCTTTGTGATCTTTATAACTGAGTTGGATGAGGAAGTGGAAGGGTGGGTTAGTACATTTGCCGACGACACGAAGGTTGGTAGAGTTGTGGATAGCGAGGAGGGCTGCTGTAGGTTGCAGCGAGACATTGACAGGATGCAGAGCTGGGCAAAGAAGTGGCAGATGGAATTGAACCCAGAAAAGTATGAAGTGATTCATTTTGGAAGGTAGAATTTGCATGCAGAATACACGGTTAATGGCAGGATTCTTGGCAGTGTGGAAGAACAGAGGGATTTCAGAGCCATGAGGTTATGCTGCAGCTCTATAAAGCTCCAGTTAGACCACACTTCGCATATTATGTTCAGTTCTGGTGACCTCATTATAGGAAAGGTGTGGAAGCTTTAGAGAGGGTGCAGAGGAGATTTACCAGGATGCTGCCTGGACTGGAGGGCAGGTCTTATGAGGAATGGTTGAGGGAGATAGGGCTTTTTTCATTGGAGCGACGAAGGATGAGAGGTGACTTGATAGAGGTTTACAAGATGATGAGAGGCATAGATAGAATGGATAGCCGGAGACTTTTTCCCAGGGTGGAAATGACTATTATGAGGGGGCATAATTTTAAGATGATTGGAGGAAGGTATAGGGGAGATGCCAGAGGTAGGTTCTTCACACAGAGAGTGGTGGGTGTGTGGAATGCACTGCCGGCAGTGGCAGTGGAGTCAGATACTTTAGAGACTTTTAAGCAACTCTTGGGTAGGCGCATGGAGGATAGTAAAATGCAAGGTAGATTGATCTGAGTAGGATAATACATCGGCACAACATCGTGGGCCGAAGGGCTGTACTGTTCTATGTTCTATGTTCTGTCTGGCTGACCTTATAAACCAGTCACTGCAGGTGCAGCAGGTGGTGAAGAAGGCAAATGGTATGTTGATCTTTATAGAATTATAGAATCTCTACAATGTGGAAGCAGGCCATTCAGCCCATCAAGTCCACACCAACCCTCCAAAGAGCTTTCCACCCAGACCCAGACCCACCCCCTCCCCCACTCCTACATTCCCACCCTAGATACTTTGGGCAATTTGGCATAGTCGGTCCACCTAACCTGCACATCTATGGACTGTGGGAGGAAACCGGAGTACCTAAAGGATACCCATGCAGACTCCACACAGACAGTCAGACAGTTGCCCGATGCTGAAAACAAACCCGGGTCCCTGGCACTATGAGGCAGCAGTGCTAACTACTGACCCACAGTGCCGTAGTGGGAAGATTTGAGTATTGTAGCAAGGATGTCTTGCAGCAATTATACAGGAACTTGGAGTGACCATGCCTGGACTATTGTCTGTAGTTTGGTTCGCTCTTTGAGGAATGTTGTTCTTGCTCTGGTGAGAATGCAGCGAACATTTACCAGATGGCTTCCTGGGATGGCAGGATGACGCGTGAGGAGGGGTTCACTTGGTTGGGATTATATTTGCTAGAGTTTAGAGAGATGAGGGGGAATTTCATAGAAACCTAGAAAATGCTAACAAGGCTGGACAGGCAGATGCAGGAAGGATATTTCCAATGATGGGGTCACAGTCTAAGGGTATGAGGTAAACCATTTTAAGTTTCATTAATGGAGTTGTGAGCCTGGAATTCACTACCACAGAAAATAATTGAGGTCAAAATGTTGTACGATTACAAGAAGGAGTTGGATATAGCACTTGGGGTGAAAGGGATCAAAGGAAATTGGGGAAAAGCAGGAGCAGACCATTAAACTGGAATATCACCCATGATCATAATGAATGATGGAGCAGACTCCTCCTGTTTTCTATGTTTCTGAAGTAATTGATATCTAACCGGTTTAGAAGGATATTGTAGGGGTGGGTAGGGAAAAGAATTCAAATGCGTTCTTATTGTAACCAAGAGATCCTGTTGGGAGAGCGCCATGAATTAGGAGCTAAATTAAAGAATAGGCCCTGAAAAGGTAAAATCCTCTGATCTGTTCCTCAGCCACGTGAAATTTTAAATAGGGATTTATGAAATTAAGGGAGTGAACACATGGCTAAAGAAGAAAAGTGATACAACAAAGTCGTACATCATATAATTACAGAGACTGATCAAGCATGTAACAAAAGCAGAATGTATTTAATCGGCGATTTTAACTTTAATATTAATTGGGTTAAACCGACTAGCATAAGTGATTAGGATAATGAATTTGTCGAATATCTGTTTTTCTCCAATATGTTGAGGACAAACAGGGTGGTATTTTTTAAAGAATTCTCCCATGGATTGTGGGCATTGCTGACTGATCAGCATTTAATGCCAGTCTCTAGTCGCCCTTGAGAAAGTGGTGGTAAGCTTCCTTCTTGAGCTACTGCAGCCTATGTGCTGTAGGTAGACCCATAATGCCATTAGGAGGATGTTTCAGGATTTTGACAAAATGACACTGAAGGAAAAGACATATTTTCAAGTCAGGAGGCTGAATGACTTGGAGGGGAACTTGCACGTGGTGGTGTTCCCATGTATTAGCTGCCCTTTGTCCGTCAAGATGGAAGTGGCCATGGCTTTGGATGGTTCTGTCTAAAGGTCTTTGAATTTCTGCAATGCATCTTGTTAATAGTACACACTGCTGGTACTGAACATCAGTAGATATGATGCCGATCAAGTGGGCTCCTTTGTTCTAGATGGTGTCAAGCTTTCTGTGTTGTTGGAGCTGCACCCGTCCAGGCAAGTGGAGAGTATTCCGTCGCACTCAGGCTTTGAGGAGTTGGGAGGTGAGTTACTCACTGCAGTGTTCCTAGCCTCTGACCTTCTCATGTAGTCCCTGTATTTACACAATGAGTCCAGTTGCATTTCTGGTCAGTGATAACCCCACAGGATGTTGATAGTAGGGGATTCATTGATGGTAATGCCATTGAATGTCAAGGAGTGATGGTTAGATTGTCTGTTACTGGAGATGGTCATTACCTGGCATCCATATAGCGTGAATGTGACTTACCACTTGTCAGACCTAGCCTGGGTATTGTCCAGGCATTAGGTTTAAAAATAATGAACCAGATTTTGTTAATGGCAGATGGATATTTATCTAGTAGTTATCATAATATGATCAAGGACAATGCAGTGTTTGAACAGGAGAATCATAAAACAGTTACAAAGGTTCCATTTTTAGGCATAGTCAACTTCAGTGAAATGAAAGTGAGCTGTTCACGGTGAAGTTGGCAGATTTGTTCATGGATAAAATGACAAGGTCGGGGGAGGTGTTCAAATGAGAACTTAACATGATACAGATTTAACAAGCATGGGGCTGGATGAACACAGCAGGTCAAGCAGCATCATAGGAG
>JAHRHZ010000042.1:35075318-35128328 GCA_024137785.1 Ginglymostoma cirratum | reverse complement strand
TTTTCTCCTTCACAGACGCTGCCAGACCTGCTGAGCTTTTCCAGCAACTTTGTTTTTGTTCCTGATTTGCAGCATCCGCAGTTCTTCTGGTTTTTATGGAATCTGCTCAATTTCCTGGAGTTACTTTTCTCTCTCTATGTCTTCAGTTCTCCTCTCACCAAGATTGTAGACACCAGCTGGTAGCAATGTTTCTGTAAAGCTAAGAATCTTCTAGTCCAGTAGATGGTGCAGTTGTTAGTTAGACCTATTTAACCCTTTCATTGGGAGTATTGATTCAAACCATTGAGCTACAGTTAACAGTATAATACTCGATGAATTTGTGATTTGCATGACTGCCTATATATTTCTTGTTTTATTCTTCCTGAGCAGACTGATCCTTGCAAAGATCTAATTCTACAGTTTCAGAAATCACACTATTTTCTTTGCTCACAGACGAGGTTAGACTGTGAGATGTCTGTGAGCAAAGAGATTCTAATTAAAGGTTGTCAAATCCACAGCCTGAAGCCAATCCAGTCCAAGAGAGGTTTACACCTGGCCTGCACCCAGACTTAATTCAATACTCAATTTAAAGTGGCTTCACCACCAGAAATTCAGAGGACCAGCATTCTGCAAAAGGTTTCCCAGCAACCATCCTGTCAAATGCTCAGGCAACAGGGAGACACTGTGATTTTGCTGTCTGACATGTCACTCTAAGTGGTGATGTGTATGCTGTTCATTGCCTACCTCTCTCCCTTACTGTCCCCTCACTTCATCAGTATGCATTCTTGTAAGTTCCTTTCCCCTTCCCCTGTCCTGACAGCTACTCAGCCCCCTTTCAGATTGGTCGATTGGCACTTCGACTGTTTCTGGAGTGCAGTTCTCTCGCCAGCCTGAACAGCTGCTTCTTCTGAGTTGTCTTTAATGGTTATGATTAACAAACCATGCATTAAAACCCCTGCCTTCCCAAAATTCATTAACTAGCACACCTAAGCCCTTCTCTCCAGCTCCTTGTTCACCAACAGCACACCAACCCCTTCCCTTCGGCCATTCTTCAGCAAGCCCCCATGATCACCCCCGTGCGTTCCTCAGTCCATACTTTGTCATTCAACTTCAGGTACTGACCATGTCAATTCATTCACCACAGACTTGAAACTGGGCCCTTTTGTTCACAGACATTTCCCAGCAAAGGCCTTTCATTGTGAGAATTTGCCTCAAGCACTCAGTCCAATTTAAATATCAACAGGTTAATTAATACAAACGAAAATGTAAGAACTTGGACCATTCTTTGGGGTGTTAAATGTGATCATGGAAATGGTTGTTTTGATTTGAACTCTGTCCATCATTTTATTTTTGTCAATGCAAACATCACATCCAACAAAGTAAACACACCTTAAATTCCCACTCCAGTCTTTCCAGAACTCCAGAATTCCTTGCATAAGACCAATCCCTTTGATATCGCTGTTAACCCAAACTTTCCAAAGGGAAGACCAGGAATTTTAGCATTTGGTTTGGGGAATTTACCTAAATCAGCACATTTGATTTCCTTTGTGATTGAAAGTTTTAATCGGACAACCTCAGAGATTGCTTGGTTTTAAGAAGTCAAGCTCAGTTTCCTTAGATTTTCCCTTATCTACATTCCCTGCTCCCAGAATCCTTTGCCCTCTCTCAACAGAATGACAATGAAATAATGCTCCATTCGTCTCGTTCTGCAGCAGAGGGGTTAGCTCTGCTGTCAGACTCACCTCCCCTTACTCTCAGGCAATTGGATGAATTAGGTGGACAAGCAAAGCAATGGCAAACTCATCTAGAAGATTGGGTTTGAAGAGCATAGGCTCAGGGTGTTTATTAATCAATTCCCAATTGATACTCTTGAGCTGAGTGCATCCTGACTTGCCAGTCTGCTGGTTGTGTGTGAGAGGCCTGGATCCAAAATCTGCCAATATGGAAAGAGAATATGTTTCCTGCTGCCAGTGACTGTAGAATAAAGAGCAGCTTCTGACAAGCTCCTGCAGTGCAGTTCATTCCCATCCTCTCCACCCTACCAGACCTAGCCAAACCTTAGGGGTCCAACCAAGACCCACCAGTCACAGAGATAATAAATGAGTGTAGTCGTACACACTGGCACCACTACACCAGCTGCAACCAGTCGCCAGGATTATCTACAACCTTCAGGCACTCAGTTACATTCACCTGATGTGACAGCACTTCTTGTGTAACACAGCACATGCTTTGCACAGACAATGAATGCAATCCACATATCGAGCTGTCGTCAAATATCAATTAGAGGAAACAAGGACAATACAGAGATGTAACACGTATGTTCTCTGTCCTCATCCCCTCATTGGTCTGGGCCCAGTCTGCCTTGCTCTCGTGAATGCCTGATTCCGTTGCATGGAAAACTAAGACTGTTTTTACTTCAATGACCAGATCATGATACTGAACTGTAAGTTCTAATGCCTTCACCTAATCTGTTTTCCCTTTGCATGCAGATCTGGAGGCAGGTCACACAAATCCAGATATTGCTTGTGTTGCCAAAAAATTAGTGTGATTCTGACCATGCTCAGGTAGATACAACCAAGTGGGTAGCACCTGATTGTGTGTACTAATCCTAAAGTTGCTGTGTGCATCTTTAACTGCTGCATTCTCATCATTGCTAATATTGGTTACTGGACTCTGCACTAGTACAAAACTTATTGCACATGTAGTTGGAGGTGAAACCTGTTATAAATGAAACCATTCACTGTGAGAAAATAGATGTAAGAATAGTAGGTGAACTGGTTTTTGAATGTAGCATGTTGATTTCAACATAAGTGATAGATTTTTGGTGATTGTGAAGCTATGCACTACCTCTGATATCACATTGGTATTGCTGATAGATGACAGTTTGGCATCATGTACACCACGCTGTGATTTTTCTAAAGCTGTTCTTAGAGCCTAATGTAGATGAACTAGTCTGACATATGTCATGTGTGAAGTAAAAGAGGTGGGTGTTAATGAGAGCAAGATGGATGGTCTGCTGTGGGTGTGAGAAAAGGATTTACAAATCTCTGTGGAGAAAGTTAAAAGTATTCTGTTTTTGATCATCCCTGTGCGCCGGCAGTGCTGGCAGTGGTTTGTCATGTTGGATTATTTTCAATAGTTACACTGGGCTTATCTTCTATATTTGTTGATATTTTAATGTCTGTAAAAGGTTTCCTTCTTCCAACAAAGACTTGCAGACCATTTAGCACAAACAGAGTGCTTAGATTATGACTCAGGCAGATTTTCATCCATTCTTGCGTAGGGGACAGTCAGTAGCAGTTTGAATTTTCTGCACTATTCTCCCAGCGTCCACTTTCTCCCATGAATTCACAACACAAATACCAAGTAGTGATCGTCACCAATAAGAGACAATCCATTCACTGACCTTTGACATTCAATTGTATTACCGTCACTGAATTCCCCATGAACAACATCCTTGGGGTTACCTTTGACTAGAAACTCAGCTGGACTCGCCACATAAATACAGTGGCTACAATAGTAGGTCAGAGGCTAGGAATATTGCAGTAAGTAACTCACCTCCTGACTCCCAAAAGCCTGTTCACCATTTACGAGGCACAAGTAAGGAATGTGATGGTATACTCCCCACTTGCCTGGATGAGTGCAGCTCCAACAACATCTAATAAGTCTGATACCATCCAGGACAGAGCAGCCAGTTTGATTGGCACCACATTCACAAGCATCTATTCCCTCCACTACCAACGCTCACCATGTACTATCTACAAGATGCACTGCAGAAATTCACCAAAGGTCCTTAGGCAGCACCTTTTCAATCCACGACTGATTTCATCTAGCAGGACAAGGACAGCAGATGCAAGGGAATACCACCACCTGCAAATTCCTTTCCAACCCATGCACTATCCTGACTTGGAAATATATCTACAGTCGCTGGGTCAAAATCCTGGAATTCCCTCCCTAATTGTATTGTGTATCTACATCCAGCCCATGGACTGCAAAGGTTCAAGAACCACCACCTTGAGGGCAACTAGGATGGACAAGAAATGCTGGCCTAGCCACAACCTCCTCACATCCCATGGATGAATTAAAAAAACAGTTAGGCCGAATGTCCTGTTTTAATGGTCTGAAAATCTATGTAATTTATTGTTAAAAAGGAGCATATATACATTTGGAAATATCTTTCTAGCTTGTTTTGCAAAAATATATTTTTGGATCTCTCAAATAGTTAAACAAACTCATGGCCATGAATCATTCCAAGAAATGTTCAGATCTGCAGGCATGACAGCACATACTGTCGCATGAACATATCTGAGTGGTGAGCCAGCAGCAGCTATCCCACGCAACATGCTTGGATATGAGCATCTCCCAGGTGAATCGCCGTGTAGTCATAGATTTTCATTTCTGCACAACAGCACATTACAATTTGAACTGGCTTCAATAATAGCAAGGTAGTAGCTTGAGGAACTTCCAAGTAATACCTAATCATTCTGAGGTTGTAGCTGTACAAAACTCTGGTGCGTCCGCACTTGGAGTATTGCGTACAGTTCTGGTCGCTGCATTATAGGAAGGATGTGGAAGCATTGGAAAGGGTGCAGAGAAGATTTACCAGGATGTTGCCTGGTATGGAGGGAAGGTCTTATGAGGAAAGGCTGAGGGACTTGAGGCTGTTTTCGTTAGAGAGAAGAAGGTTAAGAGGTGACTTAATAGAGACATACAAGATGATCAGAGGATTAGATAGGGTGGACAGTGAGAGCCTTTTTCCTCTGGTGATGGCTAGCATGAGGGGACATAGCTTTAAATTGAGGGGTGATAGATGTAGGACAGATGTCAGAGGTAGATTCTTTACTCAGAGAGTAGTAAGGACGTGGAATGCCCTGCCTGCAACAGTAGTAGACTCACCAAATTTAAGGGCATTTAAATGGTCGTTGGATAAACATATGGATGATAATGGAATAGTGTAGGTTAGATGGGCTTCAGATTGGTTTCACAGGTCGGCGCAACATTGAGGGCCGAAGGGCCTGTACTGTTATGTTATGTTCTATGAGAAGATATGGTCTGGCTCCAGAAGTACAGTGCAGTCTCATTTCCAGTTCTGCAAGATTTTGACTGGGTTGTCTGGTTGGTCACCCACCAGTCTGACCAGAAAGCCGCAACCTTTCATGATACTTACATATTGGAATAATAGACAGGTTTATCAGCGCCTGAGGCTATTGTGATTCCCAATGAAATCAGTTACTCTGATGTGCGATTTGTTACTGATTCACAAATATTTTTTGCTATGGTCCTGTACTGACCATTCCATTAACTCTCCCTAGTTAACTTGCAGGTGTCAGGTGGGAAATTTGACTGATCAGTGTCATCCCACTGATGGCACTGTTCAAATATCTCAGCTGTAGTAATTTGTTTCCACGTTCTCTTGTGGCAAGGTGAGGTCTGGAATTTTGGAAGAATTATGGTAGTACAAGTTTTCTGATCTAGTGATCTTGGGTTCGTATTGGGAAGCATTTGGAGTTAGGAAAGCTAACTTTGCTACCATACGAATGCCTTCTCCAGGCCAAAGAAATATTACATCAACCAATTTCCTTCCTTGCTTCCCAGCCTCCCCCTTCTTGTACTGCTCAAGCAAACTGCCCACACTGCCTGATTATCTCCCCCTTCCATCCTCCCCAACCCACCTTAGCCTTCCCCTTTGGCTCCCTGACTTCATAATGCCTCTGCATTGCCGCCTCCCTCCCACACCTTTTCCAGGCCTTCTTGCTTCCCTTGGTATTGCGCATTGTACACCATGCATGCACACTCACGGGCACGCGCTCAGACATGTGCCCCACACACCATACACGCTCCAAACCCCACACTCCACAACCTCCCACACCCCCCAATCCCAAACCCCACTCCCCGCACAACCCACAACCGTACACCCCACAGGCCCCACACACTGCATGCGCACATCAGATACACACACCAGTAATGCACAAATGAGACACACACGCATGCACACCAGACACACACCGGACACACCAGACACACGCACGTGCATACACACACTGCGCGCTCATCACAGGCCCTCTTGCCTGAGTCCTAAAGGAAAGGCAACAGTAGCCACTATTTTCCCAAAACTCTGCAAAATCCCAGAGACCTACAATAGTTTCTAATGGTAACTGACATTTCAAGTCCAGCATCCTTCTGAAGGAGGGCCACTGGGCTCAAACCATTGAATACTTTTTTTCTCTCTGAGATGTTGACAGACGTGCTGACCTTCTGCAGCAATTTCTGTTTTTTGTTTCTTTCAGTTCTCCAGCATTCATCCACAGGATGAGGTCATCGCTGGGTGGACCAGCATTTATTGCCCATCCCTAATTGCCCAGAGCGAACCACAGCGCTGTGGATCTGGATTCACATGTAGGCCAGACCAAGTAAGGATGGCAGTTTCCTTCCCTAAAGAACATTAGTGAACCAGATGGGTTTTTCCTGAGAATCGGCAATGGATCCATGTTCATCGCTAGATTCTTAGTTCCAGACAGTCATTGAATTCAAATTCCAGCATCTGCCATGGCGGGATTCAAACCCGGGTCCCCAGAACCTTATATAAGTCTCTGGATTAATGTCCAGCAATAATACCAATAGGCCAACGCCTCCCCCTAATTGTTTGTTTCGCATATTTGAACACTTCGGCATCAAAATCTACGCTGTTTTATGACTCCCTTAAGCTCATCAATTACAAAGAATCATAGTATTGCAGACCTGAGGGTGCTGAGAGAAGTAAAAACTGTGGAGACATTGGGCATAATGTTCTAATCTTAGAAGTGTGTGCTGTCAACCTAATGGTGAATTGCAACAATTACACCTTTGTTCACAAATAATTTAGAAGGGTAGGGAAATCAGGAACAGTGTTAAAGCCAAAGAGGAGGCATATAAATAGGTTGGAAAACGCAGTAAACCTGAGGACTGGCAGAAATTTAAAATTCAGCAAAGGAGAAGAAAAGGTTTAGTTCAGATGAGGAAAATAGAATATGAAAGTAAGCTTGCAGAAAACATAAAAACTGACAGCAAAAGCTTCTGTGGATATGTGAAGAGAAAAAGACTGGTAAAGACAAACATTGGTCCCTTGCATTTAGAATCAGGTGGAAGGCATAGTGGTCAACAAGGAAATGACAGACCAGTTGAACAAATACTTTGGATCTGCCTTCATTAAGGAGGACACAAATCACCTTTAGGAAATGCTAGGGGACAGAAGTCAAGGGGACAGAAGGAAATCCTTATTAGTCAGGAAATGGTATTGGCAAATTGATAGGAATAAAGTCTGACATGCTGCTAGGGCCTGATGCCCTGTATCCCAGAGTACTTCAGGAAGTGGCCCTAGAAATAGCAGATGTATTGATGATCATTTTCAGCATTCTGTGGACTCTGGAAGAGTTCCAGTGGACTGGAGGGTAGCTAATGTAAGTCTACCCTTTAAAAAAGGAGCTAGAGAGAAACTGGGAATTATAGGCTGGTTAGCCTGTAGCAGTGGTGGGGAAAACACTAGAGTCAATCATTAAGGACGTAATAACTGAGCATTTGGAAAGCGCTGACAGAATTGGTCCTCATCAGCATGGATTCACTAAAGGAAAATCACGCTTGACAAATCTTCTGGAATTTTTTGAGGATGTGACCAATAGAGTAGACAAGCCTGAATCTGTGGATGTATATCTGGACTTTCAAAAGGCTTTTGACAATGTTCCACTGGTTGGCAGACAGGAAGCAGACGGTTGAATTAAACAGTCCTTTTCAGAGTGAAGGCAGTGACAAGTGGCGTGCCTCAGGGTTCAGTGCTGGGACCTCAGCTGTTCACAATATACATTAAAGATTTGGATGAAGGAATTGAATGCCATACCTTCAAATTTGCAGATGACACAAAGCTGGGTGGCAGTGTGTGCTGTGAGAAGGATGGTAAGAGGCTGCAGGGCGACTTGGATAGACTGGCAGAGCAGCAAATGCAATATAATGTGGATAAATGTGAGGTTATCCAGTTTGGTCACAAAAACAGGAAGGCAGGTTTTTATCTGAATGGTGACAGTTTAGGAAAAGGTGAGGTGCAACGAGACCTGGTTGTCTTGGTAGAACAGTCACTGAAGGTTGGCATGCAAGT
Source organism: Ginglymostoma cirratum (assembly GCA_024137785.1). Lineage (NCBI taxonomy): Eukaryota > Metazoa > Chordata > Chondrichthyes > Orectolobiformes > Ginglymostomatidae > Ginglymostoma > Ginglymostoma cirratum. The sequence continues at coordinate 35,120,224 of JAHRHZ010000042.1, read as the reverse complement.
ATAGCAGGCAGTGAGGAAAACTCATGGAAAGCTGGCCTTCACAGTGAAAGAATTTGAGTATCAGAGTACGGGTGTCTTGCTGCAGTTATACAGGGCCTTGGTGAGGTCACACCTTGCATATTATGTGCAGTTTTGGTCTTTTAGTCTGAGGAAGGACATTAGTGCTGTTGAGGGAGCCCAGCGAACGTTCACCAGAATGATGCCCAGGATGGCAGGACACACACATGAAGAAAGACACGACTGACTGGGGTTGTATTCACCGGAATTTAGAAGAATGAGGGGTGATCTCATAGAAACATATAAAATCCTGATGAGACTGGACAGGCTAGATGTGGGACGAATGTTGCCAATGTTGGGGAAGTCCACAACAAGGGGTCACAGTTTAAGAATAAGGTGTAAGCCATTCAGGACTGAGATGAGGAAGAATTTCTTCAGAGAGTCGTGAACCTGTGGAATTCTCTCCCACAGGAAACTGCTGGGGCCAGTTCATTAGATACATTCAAGAGGGAGCTGGACGTGACCCTTGTGGCTAAAGGGATCAAGGGGTATAGAGAGAGGGCAGGAATGGGATACTGAGATTCCATGATCAGATTGAATGGTGTTGCGGATTCAAAGGGCCGAATGGCTATTCCTTCACTTATATGTTTCTATGTGTAATGACTTCAAAATGACATCGAAAGTCTAGTGAAACGAGCAGAGACATGACCGATGAAATTGAGAACATGAGATTGTAAATTTTGTCAGAAAACATGACCAGAAGAATCTAAAGGAAGGAGCAGAGAGACCTGGGATACATATGGACAGATCACTGAAGGTGGCAGGGTAGTTTGAAGAAGTAGTTCATGAGACGTATAGAGTCAGAGAGCACAGAAACCGATACTTCAGTCTAACCAATCCATATTCCCAAACTAAACAATTCCCGCCTGCCTGTGCTTGGCCCATATCCCTGTAAACTTATCCAAACGTTTTTTAAATATTGTAACTGTACCCACATCCATAACTTCCACTGGCAGTTCTTTTACCACATGAACCACTCTCTGTGTAAAAATGTTGCCCCCATGTCTTTTTCAAATCTTTCTTCTCTCACCTTAAAAATATGCCCCATAGTCTTGAAATTCCTCATCCTAGGAAAAGACACTTGCTATTCCCCTTATCTATGCCTTTCATGATTTTATAAACCTCTGTAAGGTCATCCCTCAACCTCCTACGCACCAGTGAAACAGTCCCAGCCTATTCAGCCTCTCCTTATAACTCAAACCTTGCATTCCTGGAAACATTCTAGTAAATCTTGTCTGAACCCTCTCCAGCTTAATAATATCCTTCCTATAACAGGGCAACCAGAACTGCTCACAGTACTCCAGAAGACGGCGAACCAGGGACCTGTACAACCTCAAAATGACATCCCAACTCCTATACTGAAAGGTCTGAGCACAATATAGTGGTGCTTTATAAGGAGAAACATAGAATACAAATGAAGGAAGTTTTGGTGAATCTTTACAAAACAACCTCAGACTTAACTGGAGGATTGTATGCAATTCTGGGTACTTTTCTTCAGGAAGGATGTGAAGAATTTGGAGAGGGTGCAGAAAATAGTTTTAGTAATGTTCTGGAGATAAGGGTCTTGAGTTACAGGGATAACCCCTGAGGGTTGAGGATGCTTAATCTTTACATAGAATCGTACAGTCCCTACAGTATGGAAAAAAGCCATTCGGCCTATCAATTCCACACCGACCCTCCAAAGAATGTCCCACCCAGACAGCAACCCCCCAAACCTACCCCAACAACCCTATCCCCATAACCCTGCATTTCCCATGGCTAATCCACCTAACCTGCACATCTTTGGACTATGGGAGGAAACCGGAGCACCCAGAGGAAACCCATGCAGACACAGGGAGAATGGGCAAACTCATACACATACATTTAACATCTTTAGTATCTCAGGAAATCAAAGATATAAGGAAGTGAGGAGGAAAATGAAGTTGAAGTCTGATAATAACTATAATTGTACTAAATAGCGGTTCAGGCTCAATGGTGCATAATGTAACAGTGTTCCTATTTCTTGTGATAGTTTGGAGAAGCTGAAGAGTTATCCCTGGAGAAAAAAAGATTAGGCAGATTTGTCAGAGGTGTTCAAAATCTTGAGGGATCTGGACAGTGTAGATAGAGAGCTGTTCCCACTTGTGGAAGTATCAAGAACCAAAGGGTATTAAGGTGATTAGCATAAAAATGAAAGGAGGCAGCAAGAAATATATTTCTGTGTGGTGAATTGTCAGGATCCAGAATGCACTACTTGAGTGCATGCTGGAGACAGATGCAGTGCCTTTAAAAAGGGACTAAAAAAAGATTTGTGGAGCTGCAGGACTACATGTAGTTAATAGAACTAACCAAGTACTGTAACAGAGAGGTGGCATCGACAAATGGAGGACCATTTTCTGATTCTCTGGGCTGATCTTCGAGAAGCAGTTGAGATGTAGGATTATTGGAGTCATTTCAGAGGAGAAGCCCAAGACTGTGTCTGAACCTGGAAGGGTAAGTTAAGAGCAAGTTTGTAGAACTGTACAATTTACAGTTTGTAGAAGAATGGGATAGACTGAGGATATGGATTACTCAGATCCAGGAGAGTTCTTCCATTAAATGTGGAATCAAGGACTTGAAACTTAGAACAAAACAGAAAGGAATTCAGGAATTGTTGAAAAATTGTTGTCATGGAACTAAGCATCAACACCCTGGATTTTATCATTAGGTCCCTGAGTAGGAACATTATATTAAATTTGTATTAACAGTGTTTGTTATCAATTGTAGTATTATGTTTAGTTATGGCTATCACACATTTGGAAGCATGTGAAGGTATCAGAGGGGTTGCAGAAACTAAGAAAGTTTCCAGGGTCGAGGAACTTCAGTTGCATGGATAGATCGGAGAAGGTGGCTTTGTTCTCCTTGGGAAAGGGGAAGTTAAGAGGACATCTGATAGAGATGTGCTAAATCACTTGGGATCTTGACAGAGTAATTCAGGAAAAACTGCTCCTGTTGGTGAACTGATCAAGAATAAGAAGACACATATTTAAGGTAATTGGCAAAAGGATCAATGTAACATGAGGAAAAGCATTTTTCACACAACAAGTGCTTGGGATCTGGACAGCAATGAGAGTGTGATGAAGGCAGGTTCAATTCAGGCTTTTCAAAAGGAAATTGGATCATTAGCTGAAAAGAAGAAATGTGCAGGGCTATGAGATAACGCAGGGTGCAGTACAATTTGAAGTGCTCCTTTAGATGTGACAGACTGATTGGCATCCTTGTATGATTCATTCTGTGTAACTATGCTGTGACTGTACAATTAACATTAGGGGTTTTCGAACAGGCTTCAGTGGCATTGTTTAAACAAGGAACTGGATGAATTGCTGTTTGAAATAGGCATACAGTATTTAGTTTTCAAATTGCTGGAAGGGAACTGGTGTGGAGGAGGACAGTGTGGTGGAATGCAAGGTATTAAGCCAATGTAGAAACAAACAAGAGGATTCTTTGAGTTCAACCAGTGGGAGCAATTTAAATGATGAAGATATAAAGGAGGAATATGTCTTAGATTGCAGCAAGTTTAAGGTACAATTTGCTCGCCTGTAATAATAGATATTGAGTCATTTAAGTGCTCTGAGTTCTTGTGTTATGATTGGTTATTGACATTAATAATATGCAGTGTCTGAATCAGTGTTGTCAAATACGAGCGAAGATGTTTTGGTGAGGCTGCAGGTGGGTTTCTTTTACGTTTAGTTACCGTTCCTGTGAGTAAAGAGATACTGGGCCACATGACTACCTGGAATTACCTTATGTTATAAGGGACCCAAGGCTTCCAGTTGCAGGCTTCAGATTGCAGATGGCAGAAGTGCCGGAGGATGATGCGTTGAATCCAGAGGTTGGTGTGGTGGTACATGAGGACAAAAGGGATTCTGTTTTGGTTGTTGTTGCAGGGAGTGGGTGTGAGGGATGAGTTGCGGGAAATGCAAGAGACACGGTCAAGGGCGTTTTCAACCAATTCCCCTCCCTGCCATCTGCAATCTGATCCCACTACCAAAGATATTTTTCCGTCCCCACCCTTATCTGCTTTCCGGAGGGACCACTCTCTCCATAACTCCCTTGTCCGCTCCACACTCCCCACCAGCCCCACCACCCCCGGCACTTTTCCCTGCAACTGCAGGAAGCGCTACACCTGCCCCTACACCTCACCCCCATCCCAGGCCCCAAGAAGACCTTCCACATCAAACAGATGTTCACCTGCACATCTGCTAATGTGGTATACTGTATCCGTTGCTCCCGACGTGGCCTCATCTACATTAGGGAAACCAAACGGAGGCTTGGGGACTGCTTTGCGGAACACACACACACTCAGATCGCGACAAACGACTGCACCTCCCAGTCGCAAATCATTTCAACTCCCCGTCCCACTCCTTGGACGACATGTCCATCCTGGGCCTCCTGCAGTGCCACAATGATGCCACCCAAAGGTTACAAGACCAGCATCTCATACTTGGGACCCCTGCAGCCCAATGGTATCAATGTGGACTTCACAAGCTTCAAAACCTCCCCTCCTCCGACCGCATCCCAAAACCAGCCCAGCTTGGCCCCACCTCCCCAACCTGTCCTTCCTCCTACCTATCCACTCCTCCTACCTCAAGCCGCACTCCCATCTCCTACTTACCAGCCTCATCCTGCTTCCTTGACCTGTCTGTCCTCCCTACCTCCCCAGCTACACTCACCTTTACTGGCTCCATCCCCCCCTCTTTGACCTGTCTGTCTCCTCTCCACCTATCTTCTCCTCTTTACATCTTCTGTCCGCCTCCCCCTCTCTCCCTATTTATTTCAGAATCCCCTTCCCCTCCCCCATTTCTGAAGAAGGGTCGAGTCCCAAAACGTCAGCTTTCCTGCTCCTCTGATGCTGCTTGGCCTGCTGTGTTCATCCAGCTCCACATCTAAGGAACTATGGATGCTGGAAATCAGAAACACAAACAGAATTGCTGGGAAAACTCAAATGCATCTGTGGACAGAAAGCAGAGTTAAGATTTCTGGTTCAGTGACCCTTCTTCCAAACCTTCAGCTAGTTTGATTCACTCCATATTGCTCTCAATAAACCATTGAACTAATTGAACACACCAAAGGCAATGGGCCCTGTGAACATTCTGGCTCTCGTGCTAAAGACGCTGAACCCAGAACCAGGAATACTTTTCGTTGTACTGTTCCAGCACTTCAACACTGGCATCTACCAGATAACAAGGAAAATTGCCAATTTTTTTTCTTGTCCACAAAAAAAGGACAAATCTGATCTCCCCAGTCTCCTAAACCTCAGCAAAACTTACAGCGGTATCTAGGGGCATTTGCTAAGCAATAATCTGCTCGTCAGTGGTAAGTTTAGGTTTGGCCAGGACAACTCACTTCCTGACCTCATTACAGCCCTCCACTAAACAGGCAAAAGAGCTGAATTCCCGAGTTCAGGTGAATGTGAGTGTCGTTGACATCAAGGCAGCATTTGATGAAGTTGGGATCAAGGAGCCCTAGTGAGATTGAAATTAATGTAAATCAAGGGGTAAATTCAACACCAGCTGAAGTCATACCCAGAACAAAGGAAGGTGGTTGTGCTAGTTGGAAACTAATCATCTTAGCCTAATACATGGATTCAGGAATTTCTAATAGCACTGTCCTAGGCTTCACTATCCTCAGCTGCTTTATGAATGATTCTTGCTCTATCATGAAGGCAGAAGTGGGAATGTTTGCTGCTAAGTACACAATGTTCAATTTCATTTGAAACATTTCAGATAATAAGGAGGTGCCCACATGCAGTGAGATCCAACCAGTATTCAGGCTTGTGTTGTTCAGTGGTAAATTCTATTCAGACCACATAAATTCCAGATAATCACCATCAGAAATATGGCTTTTAAACGTTTAACGCTTAATATTTAAAAGCACTGACAACATCAAATCCCTCATTAACGTGCAAAAAAAGCTAAATACTGTAGATGTTGGAAGCCTGAAATGAAAAGAGAAAGTGTTTGAGAAACTCAGCTGGTCCTGCAGTATCTGTGAAGAAAAATCAAAGTTAACGTTTCGGGCCTGGTGACTCTTTCCCAAAACTCTGAGGAGAACGTCCTGAGAAAGGGTCACCAGACCCGAAACGTTAAACTCTGATTTCTCTTCACAGATGCTGCCTGACACGCTGAACTTTTTCAACAACTTCTGTTTTTTTTAGTTTCTGATTTACAGCGTTCATAGTTCACAGTCATGGTTTTTACATTGTCAAGAATGCTGTCTACTTTGTTCGGATAAATGCAGCTCCAACAGCACTCAAGAAGTTTGATACCATCCAGCAGGAAGCAACATGTATCATCTCCAATAGGCCACGCAGAGATTCCAAGGCTTTTTCGACAGCACCTTTCAAACTACGTTAACGCGTAAAAGGAGCAGGGCAACAGGCCCGAGGGAACATTAATGCTTCCAAATTCTCCTTCAAATCAAATAACATCCTGATTTGGCAGTATATTACAATTTCTTCTTCATCGCCAGCTCAGAATCCTATGTAGCGAAACTGTGGGAATACCTTCACTTTGCGTACTAGAGTGATTCAAATAAACAAGGGTAAATAGGGACAGGAAGACCGTGGCTTTACAAGTGACTCATACATTCAGTGTTTATTCTAATTTTCTATCCGGCTGCGTGAGCCTCTAAGATCCGAGCACAACACCGACTTCCGGAGCTCGACGCCAACACCATGTGCACGCAGCTGTGAGAGGACGGTGCCTATAATCCCTAAGAATTACTAAAAGTTTACACTGGTTTGAAAAGATTACAAGGAATTAAAGTGGAGTTAGCTTAAAGTACAGTTATTTCAGCTATAGTCCCAGCAGTAGTTGTACAATGGTTAGATAGCTAGATTATAATGCAGCTATATTTGTTTGATTACAACCTCATTACATTGCAGTTAGATTATAAATTTCTGCTTATCCATATTTGGACAGGACTATTAATGGTGGCAGTAATGAAAGCAGTTTACGGTGATGCACATTCATGCATATTGCCTTCGGCGTGATCTTCCCTCGGATTGTGTTACATTTTTGAATAATCAGTGAGTTGAGAATGTTGAAGGTGATTTGCTTCAGTTTTTAAAATCTGAACTCAGGATTTTACAACTAAAGATGGCTAACTCCCTCAGGTGCTAAAATTGGAATTCACAGACCTACAGAGCTTTGTTCCTTGAAGGAATTTTGCAATAGTGTTTTATCCCAATAACATGTTGTTATGCGCATTGGAATGTGCGTAGCCATAGTTAAACTGGCTCCTCCTCCCAGTTGCCTAGTCAATATTGTTGTTACAAGGCAGATAGGAGCTGAAAGCTGGCAGTTTGTTTCCGCTCTCTTTTCCTTTCCCAGTTGTTTGTGGTAGGAGTAAGTCTCAGGGATGTTGTTGCCGAGTGCTCCCTCCGTTGACGCCTGTACACCAGTTCTGAACTCCGAATCTCTGATCTGAACAAACCAAAGTGAAGACGAGGTTTGGGAGTGCCGCTGCATATTCTGTGCTTCTGAAGCTGAACGGTACCAAAGATTTGGAATGAATTGTGCTGGGAAGAATTCTGTAACAAGTACTGAAACATTGCTCAGCTCTGTCCTGTTATATTGCAAGGGTGTTGTTGAGGGTTGCATTTTTAAGTATGTCGCTTGGTTAATATTTTACATTCATTATAGATCAATAAAGGGCAGTCATTCTTTAGATCACATACTGAGGCTTTGAAATGATGCATTCTTTCAACTTCAGTCAGAGGAAGAGGAACTGTATTTTGGTTGGAGAAAATATAGTTAAATTTTTTGGTATTTGAATTTGCTTGAATAGCAGCAAATCATTCTTTCCTGTGCTAGACTGAGAGCAATGTCTCGTTGCCTGGCTTCCCTTGTTAATACAGTTGAACAGTGGATGCATGCTTCGGCCACTCTACTGTTTGTGGATTCTGTGTCTGTTTTGCTCTTTTAAAGGTAGAAACTCCATGCGTGCATCATATTCCAGTGGTGTTCCCATTACAATTTTGTTTGAGTGGTGGGACATTCTGTATTTGTTATATTTCTGTTTGGATTAGAATCCCTACAGTGTGGAAACAGGCCCTTCGGCCCAACAAGTCCACACTAACCCTTGGAGCATCCCACCCAGACCCATCCCCCTATAACCCACACACCCCTGAACACTATGGGCAATTTAGCATGGCCAGTCCACCTAGCCTGCACATCTTTGGACTGTGGGAGGAAACTCACGTAGACACGGAGGAAGAGGAAGAGTTCTATTTCTCTGTTATGTTACTGTTTGGGTATGGAGTTCTTTTGGTGTTTGGAAGGAATTCTGTATATGTTATATTATTGCTTGAATGTGAAATGAGTTGGTGGCAGGAGGAAGAAATCTGTATCTCTTCTATTACTGTATAGAAGTGATTCTGCTCACCTCTTTGATCTTCATTTCTATGGACTATCTCTGTTAGGGCTTCGACTGATATTCTATCCGTCAAATTGCTTCCTGAATTCACTTGTCGACCATATGTGTGTCCCTGTCTTAGACAAAGGGTTGTCAATGACCTACATAGACTTGCTCATTGAGTCTCTTATCTGCATTATGCAATAACAATCAATTGTAATTTTTTTTCAAGTATCTATTTCTCAAAACAAGTTAGCTTTTAAGTAATGTCTAGGATAACATTTTGACAGAACTTTGGCTTTGGCTGCATTGCTTTTGACAAATAAATTGTCTATGCCTTGGAGTTCCACTCAGGTGTAATACGGTAATATTACGTTCATTCATAATTTGTACTTGGAAATGTTATGGTAGTTTTTAGCAGTGTCCATTCTCTTTGCTGCCAGGATATCTTATAATAGATGCAAGCGAGTTAACCAGGGATTTTTAACTGGAGTTTTCCATATGCCCATTCCTTTTATTTTTGCCTGCTGCTCCCAACCTGAGTCTATCACATCGATTTACACCTTTTTTGCCAATATTTTTCTCGCTATCTCCTTGAGATTCTATCCGGTCATGATGTCTTCTTCTGTATCGCACTTCCTATATTGTCTGCCCTCCCAAGTTTGTACCCAATCCTTTAATGTTTTCTTTGCTTACTCATTCAAGGGATGGGGACATCACTGGCTGGGCTAAGATTTTTTTTGTTGCTCCAACTGAATTGTCTTGGAGAAGGTGGTGGTAAGCTGTCTTTCTGAACTTCTGTAGTCCATGTGGTGTAGGGATATCTATCAGTGCAAAGGATAAGGCAGAAGCATTTACATCAATCTTCAGCCAGAAGTTTGGAGCAGATGATCCATTTCAGCCTCATTCACTGGTCTGTAGCATCCCAGATGCCAGCCTTTAGCCAATTCAATTCACTCCACGTGATATCAAGAAATGTTTGGAGACATTAGATACTGCAAAAGCTAGCCCTGACAACATTTTGACAATAGCACCAAAGACTTGTGCTGCAGAACTTGCTGTTCCAGTATAAATACAACACTGGTATTTACTGGACAATATGGAAAGTCACCTTGGTATACCTTGTACACAAAATGCAGGACAAGTCCAGCCCAACCAATTACCGCTCCATCAGTCTACTCTCGATCATCAGTAAAGTGGTAGAAGGTGTCATCAACAGTGCTATTAAGCAGCATTTGCTCAGCAATAACCTGTTCAGTGACGCTCAGTTTGGGTTCTGCTGGGGCCACTGAGCTCCTGCCCTCATTATAGCTTTGGTTCAACCTTAGGCAAAAGAGCTGAATTTCAGAGTTGACAAGAGTTGAGAGTGACAAGCCTGGATAGCAAGGCTGCATTTGTTTGAGCGTGGCATCAAGGACCCCCAGCAAAACTGGAATCAGTGGGAATAGGAGAAAACCCTCAGCTGCTTGAAGTCATACCTGGCACACAGGAAGACGATTATGGCTTTTGGAGGTCAGTCATCTTAGGTCCAGTACATCTCTGCAGGAGTTTCTCAGAGCAGTGTCCTAGGCTCAAACGTCTTCAGCTGCTTCATCAATGACCTTCCTCCATCATAAGGTCAGAAGTAGAGATGCTTGTCGATGATTGTGCAATGTTCAACACCATTCACGACTCCTCAGTTACTAAAGCAACCCATGTTCAAATGCAGCAAGACCTGGACAATATTCAGGCTTGGGCTGACAAGTGGAAAGTAACATTCACACCACACATGCCAATCAATGACGGTCTACAATAAGAGAAAATCTGACCACCACCGCTTGACATTCAATAACATTACCATCACCAAATCCCCACTATCAACAACCTGGGGGGTAACTGCCGACCAGAAACCCAGCTGAACTTGCCACACAAATACATGTGTACAAAGGCAGGTCAGAGACTAGGAATACTGAAGTCAGTAATTCCCCTCCTGACTCCCCAAATCCTGTCTGCCATGTACAAAGCGTAAGTAAAGAGTGTATTGCAACACTCCCCACTTGCCTGGATGAGGCAACTCCAACAACATAAAGAAGCTTGACACCATGCGGGGCAGGGCAGCCTACTTAATTGGCACTGCATCCACAAGGATCAACTCTCTCCACCAACAATGCTCGGTAGCATCAGTGTGTACTATCTACAAGATGGACTGCAGAAATTCACAAAGACCACTTCTACGTAGAAGGGCAAAGGCCGCAGAAACGTGGGAACACGTAGAAGGGCAAAGGCCGCAGAAACGTGGGAACACCACCTGCAAATTCGTTTCCAAGCCACTCACCATCCTGACTTGGAACACTCCCCACTTGCCTGGATGATTACTTCAGTGTGACTGTGTGTGTAACTATACTTGAACAGTTTGAGAATGAGTACATCTTGTTCCTGGAGCACATTCTGGAGTATTAGCCCCAGAAAGTTGTCAGGAAGGGCCCATAGCCTTTATAACTAGGTCAACCCTATATGTTGTCCATCTCTAATTGCCCAGAGGGCATCTAAGAATGAGCTACATTACTGAGAGTCTGGAATTACGTGTAGGCCAAACCAGATAAAGACTGCAGATTTCTTTCCCTAAATTTTGGGCTAAAATGGAAATTTTACGAATCTTTCTATGACATTTGACAATGTTTACGGTCATCATTTGGCTATCTTTTCTTTTTCCAATCTTTTTAAACTAAATTCAAATTTCAGTGTGGTGGGATTTGTGACCATGTCCCCAGATCATTAGTCTGGGTTTCGAGATTGCAAATCCAGTGAGGATTGGGAGCAGTTTAGAATTCAGCAAAGAAGGGCCAAGGGATTGATTAAGAAGGGGAAAATAGAGTACGAAAGTAAGCTTGCAGGGAAGACAAAGACTGACACTAAGAGTTTCTGTAGGTACATGAAGAGAAAGAGATTGGTAAAGACAAATGTAGGCCCCCTACAGACAGAAAGGGGGGAATGTATAATAGGTGACAAAGAAATGGCTGAGGACCTGAATACATATTTTGGTTCTGTTCTCACAAAAGAGGACATAAATCAGATATCAGAATTGTTGGAGGATGCAAGATTTAGTGAGGGGGAAGAACTCAGGGAAATCAATATTAGTGAAGAAATGGTGCTGGGAAAATCATCGGGATTGAAGGCCGATAAATTCCCAGGGTCTGATAATCTACATCCCAGAGTACATAAGGAAGTTGCTCTAGAGATCGTGGATGCATTGGTGGTCATCTTCCAGGATTCTGGAACAGTCCCTGCAGATTGGAGGGTGGCTAATGTCACTTCAATATTCAAAATGGGTAGAGACAAAACCAGGAATCATAGACCAGTGAGCCTAACATTGATAGTGGGGAAAATTCTCGAATCCATTGTCAAGGATTTTATGGCAGAGCATTTAGAAAGCATTGGCAGGATCAGACAGAGCCACCATGGATTAATGCAGGGGCAATCATACTTGACAAATCTGTTGGAATTGTAATGAAGGTGTAACTAGTAGAGTTGACAAGAGGGAGCTAGTCGATGTAGTATGTTTGGACTTGCAGAAAGGGTTTGACAAAGTCCCATATAAGAGATTAATGTGCAAGATTAAAGTGCATGGGTTTGGGGGAAGTGTATTGAGATGGAAAGGAAACTGGTTGGCAGAGAGTAAACAAAGAGTAGGAATCAATGATTCCTTCTCAAATTGGCAGGCAGTAACTAGTAGGGTGCCACAGGGATTGGTGCTGGGATCCCAGCTATTCACAATATATATTAATGATTTAGATGAGGGAACAAAATGTAACATCTCCAAGTTTGCACATAATACCAAGTTGGGTGGGAGGGTGAACTGTGACATGGATGCAGAGATCCTTCAGCATGATCTCGACAGTTTGGTTGAGTGGGCAAATCAGTGGCAGATGCAGTATAATTTGGATAAATGTGAAGTTATTTACTTTGGAAGCAAAAACAGGGAGGCATATTATTACCTGAATGGCAGTAAATTGGGAGAGGGGAGTGTGCAGTGGGACCTGGGCATCCTTGTGCAGCAGTCGCTGGAGGGAAGCATGCAGGTGCAGCAGGCGGTAAAGAAGGCAAATGGTATGTTGGCCTTCATTATGAAAGGTTTTGAGCACAGGAGCAGCGATATGTTGTTGTAGTTATGCAGGACCTTGGTGAGGCAACACCTAGAATATTGTTTGCAGTTTTGGTCTCCTTTTCTGAGGAAGGATGCTCTTGCTCTCGAGGGAGTGCAGCAAAGGTTTACCAGGGATGGCAGGTCTGACTAGGTTGGGATTGTTTTCGCTAGAATTCAGACGAATAAAGGGGGATCTCATAGAGACTTATAAAATTCTAACAGGATTGGACAGGGTAGGTGCGGGGTGGGTGTGGCTAGAGTCAGGGGTCACAGTATGAGGATTCGCGGTACACGATTTTAGGATGGAGATGAGACATTTCTTCAACGAAAGGGTGGTGAGCCTGTGGAATTCATTACCACAGGAAGTAGTTGATGCCAAAACATTTGGGGAGGCTATGGCTTAGTGGTATTATCGCTAGACTGTTAATCCAGAGACCCAGATAACATTGTAGAGACCTGGGTTCGAATCCAATAGAATATAATATCTGGAATTAAGAATCTAATGATGACCGTGAATCCATTATCAATTGTCGAGAAAAACCCATCCGGTTCACTAAAGTCCTTTAGGGAAGCAAACTGCCATCCTTACCTGATCTGGCCTAACGTGACTCCAGACCCACAGCAATGTGGTTGACTCTGGGCAACTAGGGATGGGCAATAAGTTCTGCCCGGTCAGCGACATCCTCGTCCCATGAATGGTTAAAATAAAAATGCATTCAAGAGACGACTTGATATAGCACTTGGGGCGAATGGAGTCAAAGTTTTGAGGAGAAAGCAGGATTAGGCTGTTGAGTTGGATGATCAGCCATAATCGTGAAGAATAGCGTAGCATGCTCAAAGGGCCGAATGGTCGCCTCCTGCTCCTCTCTTCTATATTTCTAAGTTTTTATTGCTAGTATGCCACAGTTTCTGTTAAGTATTCAGTGCCTTCAACTATTTTGTGACTTCATGTGGAGTGAATTGAATTGATTAAAGACTGACCTCTGTGATGCTGAGGTCATCAGGAGGGTCTTGGAATGATTGTACGCTTAGGGTCTCTGGCGGAAGATGCTTGCAAATGGATCAGATTTGTCTTCTGCAGTGATGTGATGGAATTTCCCCTCATTGAGGATGGGGATATTCGTGAAGGCTTCTTCTTCAATGAATTTTTAAATAGTCCATTAATGTCCACAGCAGGATGTGGCCCATTGATTTTGGAATTACTTTACTCTTGTCTATTGCATATTGCTTTAGTTGTTGGCATGCAAGTATTTCTGCAATATATCTTCATCAGATTGACCCCTCATTTTAGTTTTGCCTTGTGCTGCTCCTGGCATGCTCTCCTGCAGTCTCCATTGAACCAGGGTTAATCCTGTGACGTAATGGTAATGGTCAAGTGAAGGGAACAAACAGACACAAATATACCACTCACTTTTTCAAAAAGCTACCATAGATTTGAAGCCGATGCAAGAATATTACTTCCCACCATTGACACGATAACCATGGCAGATGGTGGAATTTGAATTCAATAAAAATATCTGGAATTAAAGGTCCATGAATTAATGATCATGAATCTATTGTCAGGGTAAAACCCAATTTGGTTCACTAATGTCCTTGAAGGAAGGAAACACTGCCATCCTTACCTGGTCTGCCCTACATGTGACTCCAGACCTGCAGAAATGTGGTTGACTCTGAACTGCTCTCTGAGCAACTAAGGATGGGCAATAAATGCTGCCTGGTCCATTAATGAATTTTTAAAAAAATTGCCCACAAATGACCAGATTTACAAAATTTAGTTTAACTTTACTTTATTGGCATTTGAACTCAGAACCTCTATGTTTTGAGTTCAGTACCATAATCAGTACACTATCATAATCAGTACACTATCAACATAAGATATTTGTTAGTATTTATATTGTAACTTGTATTTTAACCAATTGATGGACAAAATGTTGGAATGGTGTCAATGGCTGAAATCAAGACCAGGATCTTTTGTTTGGAATTTATTTGTTTCATGATAGAGCAAAGGTGGTCTTGCCTTTTGAGTTGATAGGTAATGTAGAAAAGGCAACTTCTATTTTTTCACATTACTGTTTTCTTTAAAACTACTGTGAATAGGGAGGAAAATAGATCAATAAACATAATCAGACATAGGTAAAATGTCGGTGAATTTGAGAAAACTTGGCTCTTGTGAACCAGAGGGTGAAGTTCAGTGAGTGGCACAGTGTCCCTCAATTTGAGTGAATATTGAAGGGGAAAACTATAACTGGGAACTGGAGAAGTGAGTGTTGCAGTGTGAGACTTTGGAATCCTAGGAGGGAGACTATTGAGGTGGTCTTTGCGGAAGTTGCATCAGTTATTCTATCCACAAGGATTTTTAGATTCAAAGCTCTGAACTGTGAAACAATAAACCTATTCATAAATTTTGAAGTCACGTATTTCTCAGTGTATAAAATAGTCAGTTGGAGAGTGGTAATATTTGAAAGTTGTATGATTTGGTTGTGTCCGGATTTGGTTGTGTGTATGGTTTAAATGAGTTTAACCGGACAAGTGCGTGTGCATTACCGTTTGAAGCTAGGAATTCAAAACTTTTCACAAGCTCCACAAAAATGCTCTTGTGTTTTTAATGTGTTAAATATCTTTGGAAATCAATCTGTCTGCAATAATTCTCCAAAACTAGCTGCAGCAGAATGACACGATGTACGGTATTGACTACTTAAAATTAACAATAAGATTAAAAATCCTCTAACTCTGAATTACCAACAACTCAACGCCTCGAGGAGATGGTTACGTAGTGGTAACGTCATTGAACTATCATTCCAGTGGTCCTGGAAAATGCAGTGGAGATGTACATTCAAATCTCACTTTGCAGCTCATGGAACTCAAATAAAAAAACAAATTGTGGCTGTAAGAGCTGCTTCTATCCCAGGGAGATAGTGAGGAAACAGATCAATCTGAGACTGGTGCAGTTGGGAAAAGGACCAAGTCAAACAGTCAGGGCAGGCTGGAACAAAGCCGAGAACGAGGTAGCACTGATAAATTAAACTGTATTTATTTTGATGCATAATGCCTAACAGGTAAGGCAGTTGAACTCTGGGCATGGTTGGGACCTTGGGACTGGAATACCATAGCGATTACAGAGATATAGCTCAGGGATATACAGGACTGGCAGCTTAATGTTACAGGGTACAGATGCTATAGAAGGTTGGGGGGAGGGGGTGGGTGGTGGGGGCAAGAGAGGAGGGGGAGTGGCATTTTTCATTAGGGAGAACATTACAGCTGTACTTTGAAGAGTACTGGGGAATACGTCCAGGGAAGTTATTTTGGTGGAACTAAGAAATAAGAAAGGGATGATCACTTTATTGGGATTATACTATAGACCCACCATTAGTTAGCAGGAAATTGAGAAACAAAATTGTAAGGAGGTCTCTGTTATCTGTAGGAATAATAGGGTGGTAATGGCAGAGATTTTAACTTTCCAGACATTTACTGGGACTGCAATAATGTTAAGGACTTGGACGGAGAGGAATTTAAGTGTGTACAAAAAAATTTTCTGATTCAGTATGTGGATGTACCTACTAGAGAGAGGTTATGTTTTGCACCATTCTTGAGAAATAAGATGAGACAAGTGACTGAGGTGTCAGTGGGGAAGCACTTTGGGACCAGTGACCGTAATCCTTTTAACTTTAAAATAGTGATGGAAAAGTATAGACTGGATCTTAAAGTTAAAGTTCCAAATTGGAATAATCCAATTTTGATGGTATTAGGCAAGAACTTTCAAAAGTTGATTCGGGAGAGGATTCCGGTGAATGGGAAGCTCACGGAAAGTAGCGGTGAGCAGGACGAAGGATCATGGAAGGAAGCAGTCAGAGGGAGGCTCAGGGAGAGGTACGATGAGCAGGAAGATTACAGGTGGAGGTGGTATATGGGACAACTGTAGTGTGAAGAGGCATGTGGGTGGGTTATGAAGGGAAGCAGGGAGCGTAACACCATTTGTATGCTATATCCTACAAATCTTTGGACTTACTGAATGCAAAGTAAATGCTGTACCAGGGAAACAGTGAGACAGAGACAGCATTGATTTTACTGGGAGCTACAGAGTCGCAGGTGAAGGTGAGAGTGTGGATTCAGAAAAGGGAGCCCGTTCATGCTTGGGCAGTATAAACAGTGAATATGGGTTTATTTAATTGCAGAGGTGTACCTTCTCTACTTTGCAACCAATTACATACTTTAAATGGAATGTTGATGGTTGATTTCATCCAGACAGGGATTGAGAAATTATGTCCTCTGTTTCTTGTCTTGCCTTCACCTTAGTTCTAGTGTGGTAAGCAGGGCACAGTTAAGTGTAGGCATGAATCTTTTAGACACTACTAAATGAACATCACTTTTCATCCACTCAGAACTCCTGCGTATTCCCTTAGCTCCATTGTGCATTATCTTCTATGTTAAATGACCCATAGCAGACCGTGTAAACATTTTTCAAATTGCTACTTCAATCACCTAAAATCATAGAATCCCTACAGTGCATTCGGCCCTTCGAGTCTGCACTGACCCTCTGAAGAGCATCCCACCCCTTTATCGTCTCCCCATAATCCTGAATGTAGGTTGATTCACCTAACCTACACATCCGTAGACACTATGGGCAATTTAGCATCACGAATCCACTTAACTTGTACATCTTCGTTCAGACCTTTTGCTTCAGTCAGACCTTTTGCTTCTATTTTAATCGGAAACATATCAACCTTTGTCCACGTTGTCCTTTATGCCTTTTTCAACTTAATTCCTTCCTTCCCTTGTCTTAAAATTTAGTAGCTACAACAGAAATACCTGCTCCTGTCATGCTGCTTGGCCTGCTGTGTTCATCCAGCCCCACACCTTCGTACCTTCAATTTGTGCCACCTTTTTACGTGCTGCTCTAGGGGAAATTTCTGCAATCCCGGTAAAACCTTGACTGCATCTTTTGGATAATGAAAATTATTTATCTCTTGGAATATCTTCGAACTGTGCTGTACTGTTCTGTTCTCTGTTCTATATTGTTTTATTAAGTTATGGTGAGTAGTGAAAAATTAGAGATGAGGGACATTAAATGAGAGATGGATAATTCAAATGTACTGTTCTCAGGTGGCAGTGGCATGTTGAAAATTACTGATCGCACCAGAAATTGTGTGTGGCATTGTATTTATAACTCTCCTAAAGCAGTAAGCTCAGCACAGAGGTGCTGAACTTCAATGGGGTTATTCTGTTGGTATAAGCACCATCAATTCTGAGGAAACCAGAAGCCAACAAAAATGTATTTGAGAGAATAGTGTAGCCGCTTTCCAGTGACCAAAGGAAAGAGTTTAAAAGGGAAAGGCTTTTAACATGTGAGATTGAGATCCAGAGTGGTTTGTTATGTTGAGTGTAAGTGATAAAATCTCACAGATTATGAGATTAGGCCCTAGTCTGCTCAATTAGTGATCTTAACTGTATTGATAGAAAAAAAACAAAAGAACTGCAGATACTGGAAAGCAGAAACAAAGACAGAAGTTGCTGGAAAATCTCAGCAGGTCTGAGTGGTGAGACATTAGAGATGGGGTAACATTAAGTGAGAGATGGAGAATTCAGATGTACTGTTGTCTGGTAGCAGTGGCATGTTGAAAAATACTAATAGAACTGAAGAATCACTGGACCTGAAACATTAACTCTGGCTTTTCTCCACAAATGCTGCCAAACCTGCTGAGTTTTTCCAGCAACTTCTGTTTTTGTTAACTGTGTTGGTAGTTGGGGTAAGTGTTAATTGTTCGTGATAACTGGTCATGATAACTGGCATGTGATCTCCAACTCTGTTCAAATTCTTTCATCAAAAGTAATCGCTTGTGGAAAATACCTATTTGTATGTATGCAGCACTGAATCACTGCCTTCCAAACAGCAGAGAAAATAGCTGTTTAAGTAAAATTTAGAGTGCATATGTACAACTAAAATTTCAAAACAAATTCAATCAAAAACCTCTGTCCTGTACCAGGTTTTTCTAATTGTTCTGAAGGCTCACTGGACCCAAAATGTTAACTTTGCTTTCCCTCCAGTGATGCTGCCAGACCTGCTGAGCTTTTCTAGCAATTGGTTTTTGTTTCTGATTTCCAGCATCTGTAGTTCTTTGTGTGTGTTCTTTTCTAATTTATGATTATATTACACATTGATGCACTTATCTTTTAGGTGGCCAACTGTTTACTCAATCAAACATACCATTTCATAGAACAATCAGATGCTTGATAACTTATGTACGCACACTTTACAAAAAAAATTTGCACTGAAAACAGCGTGAACTTTATGATTTTATTGTACCAATTAATTACAATGCATCATAAATAATACCTGGTCTTGACAGAGTGCCCAATTCAGTTTCATGATTGGTATGTCCCTACTGCTGGGAAAGTAATGGTAATGTCAATGGATTAGGCATGCTGAACCCCAAGCTAATGTTCTGGGGAGATCCCTTATTAATCTACTGACAGCAAGTTAGCACTAGAACCAGCCTTTTCTCAGTATTACTTTTATTTACCATATTAAATATAATGACTATGCCTCCATATTCAACCACCCCCACTTTAAGTATTCTATTCAGAGTATTTTTGATCAACTTGTTTGTACATGTTATGGCACACCTTCAGGGCAGGTGAGGCTTGAACGTGGCGCACATATAAGGAGAGGAACTACATGAGCCTAAATCATTAAATAGGAGAGAGCCACAGCGCTATCATCTCAAAATAGACTCAAACCACCCAGCCAGTGACCTTTATTTCATTTATATAACCCATTCAAGGTACAGTCTCCACTTGCACTTTAATGCCTTTCTGGATGACTATCACAAGATCATCAGTCTTTCACTTGCACTGTCTGAGGGCCTTCCCTCTTCAGACAGGTATAATTGAACATCTGATATAAGAGTCAATTCCACATTCACTATTGGCTTTTGCACTTTTTTCCTACTCACTTTTTTAAATTGTTCTGCCAAACCATGCACCTCAATTCCTTCACCATCATCCCAACATTGAACTGATATTTTCTTAAGCATTGCACAATTGTCACATCCGTCATTTACTAGACTCTTTTGGAGTGAATATCATCAGGTAGCCAGTCTGGGCAGTCGTCCATTGGATGTGATATCTTTGTTCTATATCACTGGCACTCACACTGCCACTACATAGCCCCTTGATCTACCATATTCTATTAGTCAGAAACCTTCATTACAAAATGAGGACAGACTCCATACCTGTGGAATGAGAATATTGCTGCCTTTGCCTCACGTTGCCTCTTCTAGCAGGATGTTTTTTTTTTGACAAGTTGCATGAACGAAATATTTATGAAGCATTTAGATAGTTTGTTTCTTTCCTGTCTGATTTTTTTTTTAAATCACCAATGCCGTTAACACTTCTCTAGTGTTCTGACGTAAAATATCAGGTTTTGTTAAGTGGATGAAATAATGTCCTTAAAGAAAGACAATTCTGTGGATGCTGGAAATCTGAAACGAACACAGAATGCCAGGGAAACTCAGGTCGGGCAGCATGTCTAATACAGAGAAACAGAGTTAATGTTTTGAGTCTGTTAATGACACTTCTTCAAAACCTGTTCAGTTCTGAACAGGGGTTACTGGACTGGTAACATTAACTCTGTTTCTGTCTCCACAGATGCTGCCTGACCTGTTTGAGTTCCTCCTGCATTCTGTTTGTTACAATAACGTCCTGATTGGACAAACTACAGATCTGTGACTTGCCAAAACCACTTCCTTTATCATATACTATGTCAAGTTTCACAGAAGGTGTACTCAACAACATGGGCATTTCACGACAAACTAGATCAGTATTGATAATATGGTGACTATAGCCAATATTAAATGAAACTGCAACTCTGTCTCTCGTGTCCTCTTATGTTGTCATGGCCAAAAGCAAAAGTTTTTAATATTCTTAACTTTGTGTCAGTCCTTGCTACTTAATGAATAAAGATAACATTTGCTTTTTCTTTTGTTTCCTTTTCATTGAATATTTTGATTTTTTTTTCCTGTTATTTCTGGTTTCAAATAGCACACCAACTAAAGATGCATCTGTTTTGTTTCCTCTCCCATACTATCCCTTTGACTCTATAAGACAAACTCTTTTGTCATTCAATATCCTGTCTTTCACTGTGTCACAGACCTTTCTTTTGTTTTGTTCCACCTACTCTTTGCTCAAATAGTGTCATTTTCATTACCCTGTCTGCCTGATTTTGGACGTTCATTGCAGAATGATACTTAAGGTCATTTACTCACTGTAATCTTAGCATTCCTGAAATTCACTGAGAATTCATTCACTTATTGCTTTTAAGATTCTGTCTTCTGTTAGCCAGATACTGAATGCTGTTTTGTTCTCTTTTAGTCTATCTTTAATCCTTACATCCTTTTAAGGGTATGCTCTGCTGTCACGGTAATGTCACTAGATTAGTAATCCAGAACTCCACGTAATTGTTTTGGCTATCATAGAATCATACAATCCCTACAGTGTGGAAACAGGCCCTTCGGCCCAACAAGTCCACACCGAACCTCAGAGCATCCCACCCAAACCCATCCTCCTATACCCCACCTAATCTACACCTCCATGAACACTACAGGCAATTTAGCATGGCCAATCCACCTAACCTGCTCATCTTTGGACTGTGGGAGGAAACTGAAGCACCCAGAGGAAACTGTTGGGAGAATGTGCAAACTCCACACAGACAGTCGCCCGAGGCTGGAATTGAACCCGGGTCCCTGGCGCTGTGAGGTAGCAGTGCAAACCACTGTACCACCGTGTTGCCCATACATAGGTGCAGATCCCACCATGGCAAATGGCAAAATGCAAAATCTTTAAAAATCTAGAATCAGTGACAATCATCTAACCACTGTTGATTGTTGTGAAAGACCATCTGGTTCAGTAATGCCTTTTAGGGAAGGAATCCTCCTATCCTTATAAGTGACTCCAGATCCATAGCATTATGTGGACTTTTAGCTGGCCCTGGGCAATTAATAATGGGCAGTAAATGCTGGTATAACCAGTGGCACCCATATCCCCTGTACAAATAAACATTGCATACAATAATACAATGTTTGGAGTCGTGCATTATGTGTCAATGTGGAATGGACCATTTGCTACATAAACGCCAAAGAAAATGACTGTTGTCCCAGGCATTTCTCAAAGCAGCAGACTTGTGATTTAACAGGGCCTTCTCTAGAAAGAAGTTTGTCGATTTAAAACACCTTAGTGCAACCATAACAATTCTGTTTTGTCTGAAATCTATCAAAATCTGACCATGTTCCATAGACAGTTAACAGATTTCATTTGTAAATTTCAGCAAAGGACTCCAATGCTAGGTCTAATTCTTCATTATACGGTTACAGGAATCCTTTCCACACACTTCTACTGAATTTACTTCTAGTAGCAAGCGAGAGTGCTAAGGTTTTACCTTATTTCTACTTGGTAGTGTTAATATTAGGTGTCTATTCCCGAGGATGGGGAATTTCCAGACTAGAGGGCATATTTAAGGTGAGAGGAGACAGACTTAAAAAAAGACATAAGGGGCAAATTTTTTTTTAACAGAGGGTGGTTCGTGTGTGGAATGAGCTTCCTGAGGAAGTGGTGGATGTGGGCACAGTTACAATGTTGAAAAGACACTTAGATAAGTATATGAATAGGCAAAGGTTTGGAGGGATATGGGCCAGGCGTAGGCAGTCAGGACTAGTTTAGTTTGGAATTATGCTTGGCATGGTCTAGTTGGATCAAAGGATTTGTTTCCATGCGATGTGACTCTGACTATGACATAATCCATTTTTGCATTGCACAAAAAGCCCCTCGGTATTCTGTAAAGTTCTACATCTTCGTTTTTGTATGTTTTCTCCACCTAACCTTTCTTTTGTATTCTACAGTTCAACCCCACAGTTACCACAGCTGTTAAAGAACTCTGTTTTCCAACTATCTCTTCCAGCTCCTAATTAATCCAAAACCGGCCCCAGTCATTTCTGGGCCACTTCCTTTACCCACTGGCTCATGAAGAAAGCTTGTTCAATTAAGTTTCTTTCCTCTTTATTCTTTCATCTTCATCTGGACATTATAGCAATACAGTAGCATTTGAGGATCAGAAGTTATGACGTTCTTTAACTAGTCTCCGTTTTGCAACACCGCACAGGCCAGCAATTGTACTGGAGACCTTCCAGTCTTCTGTTATATAAACTTGTTAATGTGTAAGAAGTTCCTTCATACATTGAATCATCGTGGAGCCTGTGTTTCCCTATTGTAATGTACGTCTTTTCAAAGGAAGAGGCACTTGTAGTTCTGTCATAGGTTCACATCAATGTAAAACCCAAATATACTAAATTTCTTTTTACTCCCCTTTTGTTTTTGTTCTAGTTTCAAAAAAGCACGGTAAACTCATCACCTTCTTGCGCACCTTCATGAAGTCACGGCCAACCAAACAAAAGCTGAAACAACGAGGAATCCTGAAGGAACGTGTGTTTGGCTGTGACCTGGGTGAACACCTGCTCAACTCTGGTCATGATGGTAAGTCTCAAAAGTGCCAGGCATTTTTATAACAAATATTTAACTGGTATTTATGATTCTGCAGCTGTCATTCTTTTGTGTATCCTTCTTTTATCTGTTGAATTGTTTAAAGTTTTGGCAAAGATCTGTAGTTCGGGTTGTGGATGAGGTTGTTGACTTGCTCACCGAGCTGGCTTGTTCTTGTTCAGACGTGTCACCATGCTAGGTGTCATCATCAGTGGAGCCTCCAATGAAGCGAATTTTACTACTCCGTTTGGAATTTATACTGTTATGGTGAGTAGTGTCAATTCTGGTTTTGATCTGTATGGGTTTGTATATGGGGTCCAATACTATGTGTTTGTTGATTGCATTACGGGTGGAGAACCATGCCTCTAAGCATTCCCATGCGTGTCTATGTTTGACTTGGGCACCTATGGTTACCTTGCCCAAGCCAAACAAGCCAGCTCGGCGAGCAAGTCAACAACCTCACCCACAAACCAAGCAATAGATCTTTGCCAAAATTTTAAATCCTACCAGCCTGTTAATGCCCACTTCAAATCCAATACAGTCCTGCTCACAGTTCATAATATTTCAAATTTTGAAATTGTGCCTTGTATATCCCCAAGTCAAGATCAAAATATTGACCAAAAAACATCAGTAGTCCTATTATTTATCCCTACAGAACTCTGTTGATTACCTTCCTCCAGACTGAAAAAGTACTGTTGACTACTGTTCTCTGTTTACTGCCACTCAGGCCATTCTGTATCTGTGCTGCGTCTGTCCCTTTAATCCATGGACTTTAACTCTGTTGGTAAGCCCGTTTTGTGGCACTTCTTCAAATCCTTTTTGGAAATTCATATGCGCTGCATTAATAGTATTGCCCCATTAAAAATCTCGAAACAAGTTAGTTAAATGCTGTTTGCCCTTAAGAAATCCTTCACATAACTCGCAATAATCCAAGTGACTGTTAATTTTGTCACAAATATTACTAGATATATCCCAATACCCTTTGTAGACAAGGGTATAGCACTTGCATTACTCCAGTTCTCTGGCACCACCCTGTGTCTGAGGAGGGGTTGGAAGATAATTGCTAGGTGTTTCCTTATTTCTCAATGTCCTCAGATAAATCACGTTCAACCCTGGTGATTTATCAATTTGAAGTACACCCAGCCTATATTATTTATTTGCTGATAAGAGTTCAGATGTCACTTGCGAGTCCAGCATTTATTTGCCATCCATAATGCCCTTGTGAAGATGGTGGTGAGCTGCCTTCTTGAACCACTGTAGTTCATGGTAGCATAGGTGCACCCATAATGCTGTCAGAGTGTTCCAGAATTTTGACCTAACACCATTGAAGGTGCATTGTATGGATCCATGTCATTGGTCTGTGTGAATTGCAGAGGAACATGCAGGTAGTGTGCTCCCATGCATCTTTGCCCTTGTCATTTTAGGTGGTATTGCTTGTGGGCTGAGAATATGTACTTTTGAAAGCACCTTGATGAATTGCTGCAGTATGTCTTACCAATTATTGAGGTATATAAAGTCATGAGAGGCCTAGATAGGATGAATGCATATAGTCTTTTTTCCCCCAGGGATTGGAAATTGAAAGCTAGGTTTAAGGTGAGAGGGGAAAGAATTCAGAAGGACCTGAAGGGCACTTTCTACATGCAGAGAGTGGTGCATAATGGAGTGGGCTGACAGAGAAAGCGGTTGAGGCAGGTACAATTGCAACATTTTAAAAAAACATTTGGATAGGTGCATGGATAGGAAGTGGTCAGAGGAATATGGACCAAATGCAGGCAGTTGGAACGAGCTGAGTGGGCACCATGGTCAGCTTGGACCAGTTTGGGCCGAAGGACCTGTTTCCATGCTGTATTACTCTCTGACTGTAATTTTTTAGCCTATTTAAAATCTTAGCCATCTCATCTTTCACTATGACTTTTCAAATGTGTCTGTGTCCTTGCTGCTCCCTATCTCTGTAACCTCCTCCAGCCCTGCTATCTTGTAAAATATTTATTTCTAGCATACTGCACATCCTGATTTTTAACTGCTCCATCTTATGGCAGCCATACCTCCAGCTGCCTGAGCCCAAACTTTGCGATTGTTTCCCTAAACATCTTGGTGTCTCTTTCACGTGTTAAAGTGGTGCTTTAAAACATGGCTATTCAACTAAGCTGTCTGAACCCTGTCCTAATATTGCTCAGTGTTATTCTCCTGTGGAGTACCTTGGATGTTTGACTGTGCCATGCAAATTGTTGTTGTTCTTGTTGCCAAAAGTGTTGGTATTTGTGCCCAGGAGAATCATCTTGTTTCTATTGACTGTTTTGAAGACCTATGAGCCAGACAGACAAAACTTGTTGAGAATTGCCTCTGAAAAAAATGATCTTGCAATCAGAGAGATAGCAAGAGATGCAGATACTGGAGACAGAGATAACCAAAGTGGTGGTGGGGCTAGTGGGGACTGTGCAGTGGATGAGGAAGTCACAAAGAGAGTGGTCCCTACAAAAGGAAGATAGAGATGGGGAGGGAAATATATCTTTGGTTATGGGGCGGGATTGTAGGTGGCAGAGAATGATACGTTGGATATGGAGGTTGGTGGGGTGATATGTGAGGACAAGAGGAATTCTGTCTTTATTTTTGTTTTAGTTGGGGGGAGGCGATCTGAGGGCAGAGGTGTGGGAAACACGAGATGCGTTTGAGGGCACTTTCATCCACCGGAGGGGAAAAGTTACGGTGCTTGAAATAGGAGGACATCTGGGATGTGCACGAGTGGAACACCCCATCTTGGGAGCAAATGCGGTGGAGGCAGAGGAATTGGGAGTAGGGGATCACAGTCCCTACAGATTAATGGAGTGGCCATGGGCACCCGCCTGGGTCCCAGCTATGTCTGCCTCTTCGTAGGATACGTGGAACAGTCCCTCTTCCGCTGCTACACTTGCCCTAAACCCCACCTCTTCCTCTGCTACATTGATGACTGTATTGGCACTGCCTCGTGCTCCCACAAGGAGCTTGAACAGTTCATCAGTTTTACTAACACCTTTCACCCCAGCCTCAAATTCACCTGGACCATATCTGATACCTTTCTCTCCTTCCTGGACCTCTCTGTTTACATCTCTGATGACTGCCTCGTAACCAACATCTATTTCAAGCCCGCCAGTTCCCACAGCAACCTAGATTACACCTCTGCTCACCCACCTTCCTGCAGGAATGCGATCCCCTACTCTCAATTCCTCCACCTCGGCCACATCTGCTCCCAAGAATCCCCCTTGTCCTCATATATCACTCCACCAACCTCCACGTCCAATGTATCATTCTCCGCTACTTCTGCCACCCACAATCTGACCCCACATCCAACGAGATATTTCCTTCCCCACCCCTATCTGCCTTTCATAGAGACCATTCTCTCCTCGACTCCCTCAGCCACTCCACATTCCCCACCAATCCCAGCACCTTTTCCCTGCTTCGCTTGCACCTACCAGAATGGGTTTGTTTCTAACTCATGTATTGTGCTTGGAGCTTCGTTTCAGTTGCAAGACCTCATTCCTTGCTGTTCTGAAATTGTGTTGCAGCGCTTGTTCCTCCCACTACATAATGACCTGCACTGATGCTTGATTTGATGTGGGAAATTAATTGTAAACTTTGTTGAACCAATCACCAATGAAATAAAAGTGATTTCAGAGCCTGTGTCAGCATGCATTAGCAGAAGAGCTTGGAATGATGCTCATGATTCACTATTGATGTATTTCCTGGTGTACTTGGACCTGAGCAACCAGGCCAATGTTCTTTAGGGTTGAACGATTGGCGGTTCATTTCCCTGAACCTGCCAATTTAGCTGACTGCAGCTTGGGTGTTAGTGCATGAACTGCAGTGCTGATGGCCAAGGTGAAGAGAAACTTAGCCAGCATTCTTTGCCATCTGGTGATGTGTGCTCTAAAACTGTGAGCTGAATGTTCACACTGAGGTGGAGATGGTTTTGGAGGCAGGCATGCAATTCTTCAGTACGTTCCTGTTTCCAGTTTGTTTCAAGGGAGGCAGCTTCTTGGCCATGATGGTTTGGTCATGGATTGCTGGAAGCCGTGTATGGCATAATGTACACGAGTGAATTGAATTAATACTTGAGGAAACATTTGAAAAGGCAGAGAACAATCAGGGTATAGGATTAGAATGAACTGTGAGCATCACAGGCATGGCAGAACTCTTTACGTATAAATATTTCTCTGATCCTATGAACAACTGAACTACGTAGTTTATTAACTTGGCTGATCCCCTGTCCCAGCTCCAGACTGCATCTCCAAATTAGCGACCTGAATGTGTCGACATGTCATAATCCTCAAACATTCTCAGGCAGTGAATTACACTCATGTGAAATAACAATTATGCAGGAAAAGAATAGCTCAGTGTGGTAATCCTATAATTTAGTTAAGGGAATGCACTGGGAGGTGATGGTTTGAGACGTAATAGGAGTTGCAAAGTTAGATTGAAGTAGGAATCAGTGATTAAGATATCAACGCTTGTCTCACAGCCAGCATGACTAAAAACAGATTACCTTCATTAAACTCATTCAAATAATTTACTTACCATGCACAAATTAGCACCACAAGTACCTAAAACAGCAACATTTGTTAATATAGTGCTTTAAACATAATTACGTATTCTAAGACAATTCTTTACAGCTCATTAGCCAGAATTTAGCACTGAACCTCAAAGATGTTGGAAGAGGTGCTTGATTTTAAGGAGCATCTTAAAGGGAAAGGGAGAGAATGAGACAGAAGGTTAGGAAGGGAAATCCAAAGCTTGGAGCCGAGGAGGCTAACGATGCAGAAAATCATATGCACGGAAGGCCAGGATTGGATGAACACAAAGATCTTGGAAGGTTGTAAAGTCTGGAGATATTTACTAGAATTGAGAGAGGTGAGGCCACTGAAACATTTAAATGTAAAGATTTGAATTTTAAAATTCAAGGCTTTGCTGGGCCAGTACTATGTGTGGGATGGGAGAAACACGGTGTGAATTAGGATCCAGCTAGCAGAGATTTTAAATGGAGGATGAGGCAGGAGAGCTTTGGGATAGTCACATCTAGAGGTAATATAGATGTAGATTTCAGCAGCAGATGGGCTGAGGGAGCAATAGACAACACTGCAGAGATGCAAGTCTTAATGTTGGAGACGATCTGTAATTAGGAACTAGGTTCAAGGTCAAATGCTTGTCTAACTTCTCTTTGAATACTATTTACTTCAGCCACTCTCTGCAGTTCTTCATGTTCTTCCCATTCTGGGCGAAAAGGTTTCATCTGAATTTCCAGCTGGATTTTTGTGGTTACTGTCTTATCTTAATGGTTTCTAATTATGCTATTCCTCCTGAGGAAATCTTCCCTCTCGTCTATTCTATCAAAACCTTTTATAATTTTATAGATTCCTGTTTAGCTGTATTTTCGGTAGATTTAAAAATGTTATGAAACATCAGTAATTAGTGAACCATTTTTAAGATGAGAAAGACGCTGGACATGACAAATGGCTTGTCTTTTGCCTGCCACTGGTCTGAGACTAATGGAAATGTTTCAAAAAAAGAACAGAGGGATGCTACTTTGGTTGTTCTCAGCCTACAAAAATAGTGCAGTGGTAATTCACTTTAAAAATAATTATGTTTATAGTTATTTTTGTAAATTTTATTTGGTTATTTTCATTCCTTCAAAAATGACAGTATATTATGTTATTAGTCTGGCCATGATCTCTTTTCTACCTCATGATAAGCATTTTCAAAACATTTGTTTGCAGCTCACCTTTTGCATTAATTTTCTCTCTTGGTCCTGTCAATAAGTACTGCTGTGGTGTGGGTAACCTATCAGTTACCTAAAACAATGAAAACTTACTTGATACCTCTGTTGCGCCGTCAAGCGCATCTATGTATGAATGATAAATGAGCAAGTTAAAACAGATATGGGGAGGGAATACATGGAGAACTCTGTTACACTGAATTGTAGACTTCCTGTTCTTTGTAAAGTTTATCAACCTCCATTATCCACATAGGGTAGTGTATAAATACCAGTAAGCTACTTTTTTTTTGCCCTATCCAACATGGGAGAACTGTCGAACTTTACACGCATCAGGATGCCTCTCAGCCCACCAAGCTGCGCAGTGTCCAATCTTTCCCTTGCCCTTAGTTTTCTCTTTATTCTATTGTGTTATCTAGTAAGTTATCATAAATTTTATGTCTCTCTTCCAGTCCAGCAGCATTGTGTTTTATAGACATCATAAGTTGAAGTGTTGGAAGTTAGAAACTGTTTCCACTTGAGAGTGAATCCAGACCAAGGGGACATAAAGATAACTGTAAATAGAACTGATAAAATAGAAATAAAGAATTTTGGAGAGATGTATTTACTTGGAGTGGAGAGAAAGTGGAACTCTGTGCCATGTGAAGTGGTTGATGTGAAGTTTTGACTCATAATGCACACATGACAGAGAAATGAACAGAGTGAAATAATCCAGTGCTCTTCACAAGCATCTTATCAC
The DNA here is from genome assembly GCA_024137785.1 of Ginglymostoma cirratum. Taxonomy (NCBI): domain Eukaryota; kingdom Metazoa; phylum Chordata; class Chondrichthyes; order Orectolobiformes; family Ginglymostomatidae; genus Ginglymostoma; species Ginglymostoma cirratum. Next base: position 35,090,659 of record JAHRHZ010000042.1, on the reverse strand, counting down.
AGTAAAGGAGGGAATGTTCAGATAGATAACCAAAAAATGGTTATTGAAGCACAGGCAATTGAAGACATGGCTGCCAATGATGGGGCAAAGGAAGTGATTAGAGTTGAATGAATCTAGCATTCTCGGGCTCCTTTGGTGACAAAAGTGAAAGTGATCTCTCCAAAAGTAGCTTCTGATATTAGTTTAGTGTTCCCTGATTTTAGTGACTTGTAAAACTGCCTTTATGGATATGCCTTTTTCATTTAAGAAAATGAAAAATTGAAATACGGTGTATCAGAGCAAGTTAAATTGATGTAACACGCATTATGTATAAGAAAAACCATGAGAAATCGAGAAACATCTATCTGCAGCCTACTGTAACTGCTGGGCACAGAGTGTGTAGGTGACCAGTGATCAGCATGCCCACCTTGAAACTAGATTCCACTGGTACCTGGTGCTCTTTTGGCTGGGTTCCTTTTCTCACTGGGGTAAGGTAATTGAACCTGAGTGCTCACTGGAAAGGCGTCTATCAGGCTGTTTGGTAATTTCCAGGCACTGATTTGAAAGGTAAGTAGCAGAGAGTTTTGAAAGATCAGACTTGATGCCTGCTAGGAATTTGTATAAAAAAAGGTCGGAATGTAAATTGCCTGCATGCGTGCCATGATTCCCTGAGGGTTTCTCTGATGCGTCATGACTTAACTGGAAACCGTACACTGATTAACATGCTCCACTATTCCACAAGGTGTCTCAAAAGTATAAATGTATAAAATTCCAATGAAACCAAAGTAAACTGTTTGCCTGAATAGAGCTTCTCAAGACAAAAGCACTTCACACCAGATGTCATCATTAACAAAAAATAACTCTTATTGTAACATGCACACCTTGAGCAAAATAGCAAAGAAGATTTCTAGAGATAAAAGGTACTGCAGATGCTGGAGAATCTTGAGATAACAAGGTGTAGAGCTGGATGAACACAGCAGGCCAAGCAGCATCAGAGGAGCAGGAAGGCTGACGTTTCGGGCCTAGACCCTTCAGAAATGGGGGAGGGGAAGGGGATTCTGAAATAAATAGGGAGAGAGGGGGAGGCGGACAGAAGATAGATAGAGGAGAAGATAGGTGGAGAGGAGACAGACAGGTCAAAGAGGCGGGGATGGAGCCAGTAAAGGTGAGTATAGGTGGGGAGTTAGGGAGGAGATAGGTTAGTCCAGGGAGGATGGACAGGTCAAGGGGGCGGGATGAGGTTAGGAGTTGGGGGTGGGGCTTGAGGTGGGAGGAGGGGATAGGTGGGAGGAAGGATAGGTTAGGGAGGCGGGGACAAACTGGGCTGGATTTGGGATGTGGTAGGGGGAGGGGAGATTTTGAAGTTTGTGAAGTCCGCATTGATACGATTGGGCTGCAGGTTTCCCAAGCGGAATATGAGGTGCTGTTCCACAACCTTTGGGTGGCACTGTTGTGGCACTGCAGGAGGCCCAGAATGGACGTGTCTTCTGAAGAATGGGAGAGGGAGTTGAAATGGTTCACGACTTGGAGGTGCAGTTGTTCAGTGCGAACCGAGCGTAGGTGTTCTGCAAAGCAGTCCCCAAGCCTCCGCTTGGTTTCCCTGATGTAGAGGAGGCCACAACGGGAACAGCGGATGCAGTATGCCACATTAGCAGATGTGCAGGTGAACATCTGTGTGGTGTGGAAAGTCTTCTTGGGACCTGGGATGGGGGTGAGGGGGGAGGCGTGGGGGCAAGTGTAGCACTTCCTGCGGTTGCAGGGAAAAGTGCCGGGTGTGGTGGGGCTGGAGGGGAGTGTGGAGCAGACAAGGGAGTGACGGAGAGAGTGGTCCTCCGGAGAGCAGATAAGGGTGGGGAGGGAAAAATGTCTTTGGTGGTGGGGTCGGATTGCAGATGGCGGAAGTGTCGGAGGATGATACGTTGGATCCGGAGGTTGGTGGGGTGGTATGTGAGGACGAGGAGGATTCTGTTTGTTATTGCGGGGATGGGGTGTGAGGGATGAGTTATGGCAAATGCAGGAGACATGGTCGAGGGCGTTCTCGACCACTGAGTGGGGGGATGTTGCGGTCCTTGAAAAACGAGGACATCTAAGGGTGCCTACCTTGAAGAAGCTACCCTCCTCCCTCTGGAAAAACCTCAGTGGATCTCTCTCCCACTGCAACTCTCTTGTAATCTCTTTGGCCTTGAAACTGCTCGACCACGTCCTGAAGCAAACCAGGTACTACAGCCACATTACCTTTCTTAGTACCTGCCTACGGAACCGGATCATCCCCAATGGACTACAGTCCACATTTAGGCCTTCCCAGTTTGGCCCCAGCTGCGATAATGTCTACATTCAGAACATTGGGATCCTTCAAAAACGTTTCTCCCTGCGACCCCTGAAACACACACTCGCAGCGATGCGTTGGCATCTCCTGTCACTACAATCAAGCCTACCCCAGCTCAGAGCCTCCCTCTCCAAGACCTGCAAAGGACCTCTCCTGTTTTTTATTCTTCGTAGGATCCACAACCTGAACTCTCAATTCTACTCAGCTTTATTGGATACTAAGTACAGTAAACTTACTGGTGCCTGCCACGCCAAATATGCTTCCTCCACCTGCCAAATCCCCAACCGTACCCAGGACTTTCCCCACAATGTGCCTGCCGCCATTGGCCATGTGGCCACTTTCGGAGCACCCAAGGATGACGTCACATCTGCCCCGCCCGGTACACCACTTCCGGGACAGCGAACGTCATCGACACTGCTGCTGATGCCACTGCCTCCATTTCCGAGGCCAACACCGCAGACACTGAGGACGCACCTGCCAACACTGATGCTGCTGCCACCTACCCCCTTCCACCCACCACCGACGCCAAAGTTGCTCCACCCATTGCCGACGCCGACGCAACTCCGCCCACTGCCGACGTCGCTCTGCCCATCACCTCCACAGCCAGCAGCTCCAGAGGAGACAATAGCACCCAGCCCTGCCGAGTCTTCACCATCCCCCCAGACCTCCCCCTTACTGAGGACGAACGGTCAGTCCTCAGTAAAGGGCTCACCTTTGTCCCCCTCCACCCACATATCAACAAATACTGCTCGCACTTGGACGTTGAACGGTTTTTCCGCCACCTCCGCCTCCGTGCTTAATCGTGAGCCTAACCCTCCCTCTACTGACCCCTTCTCCCGCCTCCAACAGAAGCCCTCCTCCTGGACACCACCCCAAGGCCTCCTACCCTCCCTCGACCTCTTCATTTCTAACTGATGTTGTGACATCAACCGCCTCAACCTCTCCACCCCTCTCACCCACTCCAGCCTCCTCCCCCATAGAACGTGCAGCCCTCCGCTCCCTCCGCTCCAATCCCAACCTCACCATAAAACCCGCGGACAAGGAAGGCGCAGTTGTAGTGTAGCGCACTGACCTCTACGTCGCCGAGGCCAGGCGCCAACTCTCCGACACCACCGCCTACCGCCCCCTTGATCATGACCCCATCCCCGACCACCAAACCATCATCTCTCAAACCATCCATAACCTCATCACCTCAGGTGACCTCCCACCCACAGCCTCCAATCTCATCGTTCCCCAACCCCGCACCGCCCGCTTTTATCTCCTTCCCAAAGTCCACAAACCTGACTGCCCTGGTCAACCCATTGCCTCTGCTTGCTCCTGCCCCACCGAACATATCTCCACTTATCTCAACTCCATTTTCTCCCCCTGGTCCAGGATCTCCTCACCTACGTCCAGGACACCACCCACACCCTCCACCTCCTCCTCAATTTCCGATTCCTTGGCCCTCAACACCTCATCTTCACCATGGACGTCCAGTCCCTGTATGCTTGCATTCCCCATGCAGATGGCCTCAAAGCCCTCCGCTTCTTCCTCTCCTGCAGGCCTGACCAGTCCCCCTCTGCCCACACCCTAATCCACCTAACCGAATTCATCCTTATCCTTAACAACTTCTCCTTCAACTCCTCCCACTTCCTACAGACGAAAAGGGATGGCCATGGGTACCCGCATGGGCCCAAGCTATGCCTGCCTCTTTGTAGGATACGTGGAACAGTCCCTCTTGCGCAGCTACACTGGCCCTATCTCCCACTTCTTCCTCCGTTACATCGATGACTGTTTCGGCACCACCTCGTGCTCCCACAAGGAGCTTGAACAGTTCATCCATTTTACTAACACCTTCCACCCCAACATTAAGTTCACCTGGACCATCTCTGATACCTCTCTCTCCTTCCTGGACCTCTCTGTCTCCATCTATGGTAACCACCTGGAAACCGATATCCATTTCGAGCCCACTGACTCCCACAGCTACCTAGAATACACTTCCTCTCATTCAAGGATGCAATCCCGTATTCCCAATTCTTTTGCCTCTGCCGCATCTGCTCCAAAGATGAGGCTTTCCACTCCCGGTCATCCCAGATGTCTTCGTTTCTCAAGAACCACAATTTCCATCCCCCACAGTGGTCGAAAACGCCCTCGACCGCATCTCTTGCATTTCCCACACCTCTGCCCTCTCCCCCTTTCCCGCAATAAAAACAAAGTCAGAATTCCCCTTGTCCTCCACCTATCACCCCATGAACCTCCGGATACAACGCATCATTCTCTGCCACTTCCGCCACCTGCAATCTGACCCCACTGCGAAGGAATATATTTCCCTCCTTACCCTTACCTGCCTTTGAGAGGAACCGCTCTCTCCGTGACTGCCTCGTATGCTCCACAATCCCCATTAGCCCCACTACCCCAAGCACTTTTCCCTGCAACCGCAGGAAGTCCTCCGCCTGCCCCTACACCTCCCCCCACACCTCCATCCAAGGCCCCAAGAAAACCTTCTACATTAAACAAATGTTCACCTGCACAAGGGCTAATGTGGTCTATTGTGTCCGCTGTGCCCGATGTGGCCTCCTCTACATCAGTGAGACCAAGCAGAGGCTTGGAGGCCACTTTCTGGAGCACCTACACTCGGTTCGTGACAAACAACAACACCTCCCAGTCGTGAACCACTTCACCTCCCCCTCCCACTCCCTGGACAACATGTCTATCCTCGGTCTCCTCCAGTGTCACAACAATGCCACCTGAAAACTGGAGGAACAGCACCTCTCATTCCACCTTGGAACCCTACAACCCAAAGGTCTCAATGTGGACTTTACGAGCTTCAAAATCTCCCCACCCCTGACCTCGTCCCAAGACCAGCTCCTGCGCTCGTCCCCACCTCTTTGACCTGTCCATCTTCCCTCCCACCTACCCGCCCCTCCGTCCTCACTGACCAACCCCCCCCAACTCGCTACCCGCACTCACCTTTACTAGCTTCATCCCCGTCTCCTTGACCTGTCAGTCTTTTCCCCACCTATCTGCTCCACTATCCATCTCCTATCACCGCCTCCCCCCCCTATTTATTTCAAAACCCCCTTCCCCTCCCCCATTTCTGAAGAAGGGTCCAGACCTGAAACGTCAGCTTTCCTGCTCCTCTAATGCTGCCTGGCCTGCTGTGTTCATCCAGCTTCACATCTTGTTACCTCAGACTCCAGCATCAGCAGTTCCTACTGTCTCTAGTACCTGAGCCATGTGTGTAGTCTTCAGAAATAAATTTGCTGAATGTTCGAAGGCTGTTCAAGCGTGGGAACCTGACATTGTCTCCATCTAATCATATCAGGAATGGGAATCTAGACTGAAGTTATTTCCCGTCCTCCTTAGTTTGCAAAAGAGATTCACAGAATTGTTAAGGCACAGAAAAAGCCCATTCGACTTCTCATGCCTACACCAACATGTTTTCAGTTCAGCGTGAACTAGCCTGTTATATTTGGGGTTTGGTGCAACCCAGCAAAATAAAACATGTTTTGTATTTTGTAGTAACCAAGGAAAATATGGAAACAGGCTTTATCCATTCCAAAATGATGAGCAGGGACTGGAGTGATAACAATCACAGAGAGCTCTCACAGAATGCACAATTCTTTATTCTTTCAAACATCACGATTGGGCATCCTGTGTGATCTTCAGCATCCAAAATGACATTGCAGGCATAATTGAAGAACATAGAATCATTGAGATCTACAGCACTGAAAAGGCCTTTTGCCTCATCAAGTCTGCGGCTGTCAAAAACAGCCACCTAACTACTCTAATCCGAGTTCTTAGTGTTTGGCCCATAGCCTTGTATGCAATGCCTTTTGCAAGTGACAGTTAAACATTTCTTACAAGTTGAGGGTTTCTCTGTCTACAACTCTTTGAAGTTGAGAGTTCCAGATTCCCACTACCCTCTGAGCAAAAAATGTTATCCTTCCATTCCCTGGAAACTTCCTGCCCCTTAACCTTAAATCTATGCCCCCAGTCCTTGATCTCTCCACCAAGGGGAAAGGTTCCTTCTTGTCTACCCTATCTGTGTCCCTCATAACTTTCTACACCTCAATCATGTCTCAGTCAGTCTCCTCTGCTCCAAGGAAAACAACCACAGTCCATCTAGCCTCTCTTTGTAACAGAAATTTTTCAACGCCCTGGTAAATCTCCTCTGAACTGCAACGGATGTTGTCACCTCCCTTGTATAAGGTTGATTCCAAAACTGCACACAATACTCTAGCTGTGGCCTAACTAATGTTTTGTATAGATCCCACATAATTGCCCTGCTCTTAAACTCAATGTCTTGGCTAATAAAGGCAAGTATCCATATGCCTTCTTAACCACTTTATCTGCCTGTTCTGACACCTTAAGGGACTGGTAGATGGGCACACCAAAATCCTTCTGATCCTCTGTGCTTCCCAGGGACCTACCATTCATCATGTATTCCCTAACCTTGTTTGTCCTGCCCAAGTCTATCACCTCATATTTATCTGGATTGAACAGCTGACCATCAAGCCCAAGTGTGCAAGTTAAACTAATAGATTCAATTACAAATAGAATACAAAAGTGCACTGAGGCAAAAGAAGATATGGGAAGTCAAAGAGACAGACTTTCACTGTTTCAAAATCAAGGTCTAAAATACTTGTAACTCTTTTCATTTACACGTGATAAACTCTGGGAGAAATTGTTTAAGATACGACCCTTGTAGAAACTGTTCTGCACACCACCAAAGAATGAAAACAGTGAAAATTCCAAAAACGAAGGACTACAAGGCTAAACTTCAATTAAATGGCTGGTCACTTTCATGTTAAAGTATTCGCATTTGTTAATCAAATAAGTCTCTTCACACTTATTGGGTAATTACAATATGTAAGATCTAGAAGACTTTCAGATAAGGTATAACAGCAATGCCCTGGCCAATATAAAGGTCTGTTTGCTTTAGATCAGCAATCGAGGCCATATTATTCAAAAAATGCTGCCTGACCTGAGCATGTCCAGTATTTTCTCTTTTTTTTTGTCAAATATGAGCCTGTAAAATTGTCTGGAGCTGACATCAGAGCATAAAATATCCATTGTCTTTTAAAGAGCCAATTATTAGCTTGAGTTCAGAGGTTTCTGGGGCTTCTGTCCAGCAGCAGTTTTTCATGTTCCATTAAGCTAAAGGTTAAGAGGGATTTGTATTCATATGGTACCTTTTAGAACCTGGGATACCCAACTGGCCTGGCAGCATCTGTGGTATATTAACATCTCAGTCCTGCAACCTTCCATCAGAATTGGCATGAGGCATAAATATGATAGATTTTCAGCAAGTGAGTGTGGGCGGAAGCAGAAGTCTGTGATCTGCTAGGCAGGAGAGATTGAACCACAAAATGTTTATGTTCCAGTTCCAAAAGAATTTGTAATGGTTCAAGAGATGGGTCTAGGGAAGGAGTAAATGACACATTGAATGGCACTAGATGTTAATATATTTGTGCCTTTAGAGTACTGAGGTTCTCAACAGCTTCATATAACCGAAGATGTCACTCTAAAATAAAGTCAAAAGTCTCACAATGCGCAGTTATAGTCCAACAGATTTATTTAAATAAACTTTGTATGTGGTGTGGGAACTGACATTTCTGTTTTAAATGCACTGTCTTTATCTGAGACAGAAACTTCAGAATGACAATGATTATGTGATGAAAATCATGTACCCTGCAATTTCAGACTGAACATACTGCATACTATTAATCACCGTTAAAAATACTTTGTGGTTCCCTGGTAACTCAGCTGATGAATTCAGTGAGTAGCAGTTCAATGCAGATAAGAACATGGAGCTCTCTCAGTGCCACACCAATATTTCTCCCTGAACCAGAGACCAAATTAACTGATCATTCATCTTCATGCTTTTGGTGGGCTGTGCAAAACTCCTTTTTTATCTTGTATAATAAAATGTAAATGATTTTTGCAGCATGTTTAAAGAAGTTGATTGTTTGTCCTGTGCTTTGGGATATCCTTAAGAGGAGTTATATGAATCAAGTCTTACTTCCTTAAATCAGCATATTAGGGATTGAACTTGCAAATTTTGTGATATTTATGACTAAGTACCGCGTTGCCTACTGAATCACTGGGGAGCCATACAAATTAGCATGTTACTATTGTGAGTTGGGTCAGAATGTCAGACAGTGAGAATCCACTGGGAGGTTTATATTGCCTTGTCCATCTCTTACTGATATCTAAATATACTCAGAAGGGTCCTGACCTGAAACATCAGCGTTTTTGTTCCTCTGATGCTACCTGGCCTGCTGTGTTCCTCCAGCTCCACACTGTGTTATCTCTAAATATACTCATTTCTGATTTGAAATGTAAGATCTTGTGATAGAGCAGTAGTGGGAACATTGGGAGGGAAAGTACCCACTATATCGGAGGAAATTTTACCTATTAATGTGTTTTTAAATATAAGAAAAATTGAAGACAATACATACCTCCTCAGTCTTTCATATGTTCTTCTGTCTCAAAACCACATGATTTTTAGTCCCTGATGAGTTGATTGCATTTTTATTTCATATAGTTTTCAAAAGTTACTAACTGAACATACAGCACTAAATGAATGGAGATAATGGATGCAGTGTATGTTGTCCTCATTACTAACATTATCCTGGAGAATCAGTGCTACTTTAGAACCTATACACCAATGCATTTGTTCGGTGCACTGACTTTTTCAGTCGTGCATGTTTGCACCAGTGTAGTAATAAGTTTGATATCCCAACATTGGCAAGATTCTGTAATGACTTCTACTTTCATTTGCACTCCTGCAATCCAGGGAGAATCTCTGGTACAACATGTTTGTCATTGCTGACAATGTCCTGGAGCTTCTGAATTTTTCAGAGGCTCCAATCTGTCATTATTATGCAAACCTGGTTTGTTTTGCATCTTTGGTACTTTGGTACCAAATTAATTTAACTTAAACAAAAAGAACATTGAAAAAGAACCAGTACATTCTTTAGTTTGTGGAACAGAAATATATTTTTGCTCCCTCAAAGTGTAAATAGGGTATGTCACATTGCTGAAGATGTAAACAATTTAGTAAACATTCAATGAGAATAGTACAATGAGATAAGCAAAGATTCTGCCTGGAAACACCACACAGGAACTTGCTCATGAAAGCCAGTGTGACAGGGTCTCTGTACTAACTGTTGACTGTTAAGCTTGGAATAAATTATGTTGACTATTGACCCACGCTGAACATCCAGACAGTTTCGTGAAAAGACCTGAATTTGATTGTGGGAGCCTGCGGTTGATGACAACTACTTTGTGCAGTTAACTCCGCGCAGACGAAGAATCGTCATGTCTCTGAAACAGGCTGCTCTGTGGCTCAGGGGAGATATCAGATTAGTTAGAGACAGAGGGTTGATTAGGAAAAAATGAGTTAGGTACTTCCAGGGCTTAAAATAAAGAAAACTACTTGTTCTCTCAGCACTTCCTTGAGAGCTGTTCATGGTCCATTCTTAGAATGCTTAAACAATTCCTGGTAGATTCATGATATCTATACAGAATTATATTTAACAATTTATAAGCACTGCTTATCTGTTAGAAGAAGATATAATAATAAATTGCTTACCTGATGGTGTGTAGATATTTTTTGCTTGTACAGTTTCTTGCTTTGAGCCTGAGGAATGTGCTTTTTCTCATGTTTGTGATGAGGCTCCCCTTCTCTTCAGTCCCTCAGGTGCTCAAAAGCTGCACAGAGTTTATTGAAAGGCATGGAGTCGTGGATGGCATCTACCGACTTTCAGGAATTGCATCTAATATTCAGAAGCTACGGTAAGTTTTTAACAGAAGGAGAATGGAAGTTTTGCTATAGCAACAGACATCATCCAACATCTTCCTGTAAGTCTTTTAAAACTGATAGCAAACTAAAGGCATAAGTAATTTTTGAATGCAATTAGGTGCATTGGTAGAGAATGCTCAAGTACTGGCCTCCAACTTGTTACAGTAAACTCAAGCTACTTCACTGTACAGCTGTTGAGTGGAGATGAATCCTCCCCATAGAAGTGATGGAGATTGATGGGGTATCTTCTGGGCTCCTGTCCAATCTTCCTATTTGCTGCGAGGGTCTGTGGAGACCAAATATGAAGTGAGCAAGGAAGAATTAACACATGAAAATTTCAAACATATAAATTAAGAGAATCAATCAACGACCGTCAAATAGTAATACAGGAGCAGCTCCTTTCAGCTCCAAAGCTGAATACACTATTCAATAAAGTATGATTGACCTGTACCCTAACTTAATTTTCCCACTTTAATTCCACAGCTCTTAAATCAAGACTGTCTTGCACTTGAAATGTCAATTAACCTATTATCCAGTTTTTTCATGCGGGAAGGAGTTCCATATTTTCATTGCCATTTGTCTGGAAAAGCTGTTTTCCGCAGAATGACTGAGGTGTAATATTAAGCTTTAAAACAGAAGTAAATATGCTTATGCAACTGTGCAATTGGGCATCTGGGTGTTTAGGTAACAGCTTATGTTGTAATGGGGCTCTCCGCAAGAATTTCACAAATGATTTTCCCCTCTATTCAATTTCCTGTTCCATTGTGTGGGTCAGTTCCACTTTGCCTGCCATTCCCCACTCCTCCTTGGAATCATTGCAGAATACATTTTTTCTTGCCTGTTCCTGTTTTACCTGTATTACCTGTTCCAATTTTACCATCTCTCCTTGAGGTCTTTGCCTCGTGATTCTATTGGATTTAACCATTGTCTTGAAAGCAGCCAAGAGCAGGGCTTCCCTTCACTGATTTCCCTATTCTTTGGATATCACTAAAATATAAATTGAGACTGGGCCATTTTTATCTGAATTTCACTTACTGAAGACTAGATGCTGTCTGTTTGCACATGTATATGCAAGGAAGCAACAAATGCAGTAGTTTCCATTTTATAAAAGTACCTTCAATGTAATAAAACGTCCCAAGATTCTTCACTGGAAGGTATCAGACAGCTGATGTCAAAATCATTAGCAAGTTGAAGATGAGCAAGAGGCCAGAGATAGAAGAAAGCAGATTGTTCTGAGAGGTAATGGGGTTGAAGAGCATAACAGACAGAAAGAGAGGTGAGACTGTGAATATTTCACACAAGGCTAAGAATTTTAATTTTCAGACATTTTTTAGACTAGGTGTGAATACCAGCAAGCGATATGATGAGTGAACGCAACTTGATGTGAATTTAGTTCTGTGCAGCTGAATTTTCAATGATCTCAAGATTAAGGAAGGGAGAAACTAAGAATTCATGCTTCCCTATGTGTATGCACCCTAATGTTTGCAACCAAGCCAGCTATGGTGTGTTTATAAGAATAGATTTACTGTGCAATTTACTACATGATGTAATTTGCCTCCATGTACAAATAAGCCCAGCATGGAGGAGATTGAACCTTTGTGGGGGTGTGAGCCCAGCATATAGCTAAGCACTCAAGCAGGATTGCAATGTTTAACTTTTAACCTTATTTCTTTATTTTTCTGCTTTGTACGTAAGATTTTGTACCTAGGTACCTTTGATCCTAAGAAGGTGCTGGGAATGGCAACGTTATACACTTTTTTCACTGTACTCCTGTATCCCTTTACTTGAATGCACATGACAATAAAATATATTTCTAATTATTTGAATGTCAACCAAAAAATTACCTGGATTTTGTGTGTTGTTCTTCTCCTCTCTCATTAATAAGACAACTTGTTCCACAAATTGCCCTTTTCCTGAAGTTGCTTGACATTATATGGGACATATGATCTGTAGCATTACTGATAGCAGCAGGATAAACATTGATATCCCTATTCCTGATTCATTGAGAACCAGGCTTGAAACTGATATGTACAAGTCAAACGATTGACTATATGATATGGTTCCAAATCTAAATATTGTACATTTTAGGAAAACGTGGAGCAATATTTGTAGACCTTTTTATCTAGAATATATAAGTGCATCATTCATAGTATTTTGCTTTGCATTGCATTTCTGCCAAATTGATGTGGCCGTCGTTAAAAAAAGGGTAAATAAGATAAATGCAGATAAGAGAACCTAACATCTGCATTGGATAAAGTTGTGCACATCATTACAGAAGGAAATCGGAGTTCTCAAAAGAGAGCAGACAGTGAGAGTCATTGTTATCTGCAGAGACGAAAACATTGGTTACCAACTCAGACTGGGGCTTTGGAAGATGCTATCTACAGGGGTACTTGGAGAGTCTTTCCAGGGGTCCACAGCAGAACGTCGATGTTACAAGAGAGTAATTTAGCAGTTATCATTAAGCAACTGCCCAGGATCGTGCTAACTAAAAAGCATGTCAGCAGCGGCTGAGTGGGTGATCTCATCTGTCTGTGCCCTTAACTCCATCTGTGATCTTCCCCACACTGATTTCCCACTCTTCCACACCTGCTCCCCCACCTCCCCTGTTCACCATGCACCTGCTCTCGTGTCCTCTGCCTTCCCCCACCCCCTGTCTCTTCCCTCCTCCCTGTCTCTTTCCCCCTCCCTGTCTCTTTCTGTCTGTCTCTCACACCACCACTCCCCATAATCCTTATTCCCTACTTCTGCTACCCCACTATGTCCAAGTGCTAACTATGGCACAGGTTATTTTTGATCAAGTAATGTGCAGTGAGACGATTGGATAAATAATCATGTCTTAGATTTTCCTATTACTGTGGTGGCAACAAGAGTGCCTATCATTGAGAGTTGTGACAGAATCGGGCATTTTCGGGGAGCAGAATTAACCATTACCCTGAACTACTGATTCATCAGAAATGGCTCTGTTGGGACTCTGCTGATGGTCTGACTGGGATCTGTCAGCCTATAACTTTGGGTTGTTTGCTTAGGAGTTAGCTAATTTTTTACCATTGTTTGTCCAGCTCTGTTTCTAGCAGGCATAAAGCCCATGAGGCGTCGCTGTTTAAATCATTCCTCACACTCTCAAGTGCTACTTATCACTTCACCTTCCCCGCTATGCTGGGAGTCAGTAATGACCAACAGTGGGAAGGCACAGGCTGGGGAAAACTAAAATGAAAAAATGAATAATTAATTTACAAAGACCAGGTACCAAGTAATCTGTGAGATTTAAAAAGTGCGGAAGCTGAAAGTCAGTAAGATTTAAACAGACCAGGACCTGAAAGTCAGTGAGGTTTAAAAAGAGTGGGAGCTGTTGGTAGAAAGGAATTTCAGTTTTTGAAAACAGAGTGATGTCACAGGGAAAGGAATTGCATGCAGAGAGTTTTGAGGTTAGGTTTTAATTTAATCAATGTTAATCAAATGTGAAGCAAGACCAGATGGATGGATTAATTAGTACAAATCTAAAAGCTGTGCTAAGTTTAGATTGTGGACAGCACGGCAGCTCAGTGGTTAGCACTGCTGCCTCGCAGCACCAGGGACGTGGGTTTAATTCCACCCTCAGGCGACCGTCTGTGTGGAGTTTGCGCATTCTCCCCGTGTCTGTGTGGGTTTCCTCCCACAGTCCAAAGATGTGCAGGCTAGGTGGATTGGCCATGCTAAATTGCCTGTAGTGCTCAGGGATGTCTAGGTTTGGTGGGTTATAGGAGAATGGGTCTGGGTGGAATGCTCTGAGGGTCAGTGTGGATTTGTTGAGCTGAAGGTCAGGCAGCATCAGAGGAGCAGGAAAGCTTGACGTTTTGCGCCTGGACCCTTCTTCAGAAATGGGGGAGGGGAAGAGGGTTCTGAAATAAATAGGGAGAGAGGGGGAGGCGGATAGAGGATGGATAGAGGAGAGGATAGGTGGAGAGGAGGCAGACAAGTCGAAGAGGCGGGGATGGAGCCAGTAAAGGTGAGTGTAGGTAGGGGGGTAGGGAGGAGATAGGTCAGTCCAGGGAGGACGGACAGGTCAAGGGGGTGGGATGATGTTAGTAGATAGGAGATGGGGGTGTGGCTTGAGGTGGGAGGAGGGGATAGGTGAGAGGAAAAACAGGTGAGGGAGGCGGGGATGAGCTGGGCTGGTTTTGGGATGCGGTTGGGGGAGGGGAGATTTTGAAGCTTGTGAAATCCACATTGATGCCATTGGGCTGCAGGGTTCCCGGGCTGAATGTGATTTGCCGTTCCTGCAGCCTTCGGGTGGCATCACTGTGGCATTGCAGGAGGCCCAGGATGGACATGTGGTCGAAGGAATGGGAGGGGAAGTTGAAATGGTTTGCGACTGGGAGGTTCAGTTGTTTGTTGCTAACTGAGCGCAGGTGTTCTGCAAAGCGGTCCCCAAGCCTCCGCTTGGTTTCCCCGATGTAGAGGTAGCCACAACGGGTACAGCGGATGCAGTATACTGCATTGGCAGATGTGCAGGTGAACATCTGCCTGATGTGGAAAGTCTTCTTGGGGCCTGGGATTGGGGTGAGGGAGGAGGTGTGGGGGCAGGTGTAGCACTTCCTGCGGTTGCAGGGAAAAGTGCCGGGTGTGGTGGGGCTGGAGGGGAGTGTGGAGCGGACAAGGAAGTCGTGGAGGGAGTGGTCCCTCCAGAAGGCAGATAAGGGTGGGGAGGGAAAAATGTCTTTGGTGGTGGGGTCTGATTGCAGATGGCGGAAGTGTCGGAGGATGATGCGTTGGATCCGAAGGTTGGTGGGGTGGTATGTGAGGACGAGGGGGATTCTTTTTTGGTTCTTATTGCGGGGACGGGGCGTGAGGGATGTGTTCTGGGAAATGCGGGAGACACGGTCGAGGGCGTTCTCGACCACTGTGGGGCGGAAGTTGCGGTCCTTGAAGAATGAGGACATCTGAGATGTACGGGAGTGGAATGTCTCATCCTGGGACTAGATGCGGCGGAGGCGAAGGAATTGGGAACAGGGGATGGCATTTTTGCAGGAAGGTGGGTGGGAGGAGGTGTATTCCAGGTAGCTGTGGGAGTCAGTGGGCTTGAAATGGACATCGGTTTCTAGGTGGTTACCCGAGATGGAGACAGAGAGGTCCAGGAAGGAGAGAGAAGTGTTGGAGATGGTCCAGGTGAACTTCAGGTTGGGGTGGAAGCTGTTGGTGAAGTGGATGAACTGTTCGAGCTCCTCGTGGTCCCACCTTGTACTCCCACGAGGAGATCGAACAGTT
>JAHRHZ010000042.1:35038745-35074918 GCA_024137785.1 Ginglymostoma cirratum | reverse complement strand
GCCCCCTTGACCTGTCCGTCCTCCCTGGACTGACCTATCTCCTCCCTGCCCCCCACCTACACTCACCTTTACTGGCTCCATCCCCGCCTCTTCGACTTGTCTGCCTCCTCTCCACCTATCCTCTCCTCTATCCATCCTCTATCCACCTCCCCCTCTCTCCCTATTTATTTCAGAACCCTCTTCCCCTCCCCCATTTCTGATGAAGGGTCCAGGCGCAAAACGTCAAGCTTTCCTGCTCCTATGATGCTGCTTGGCCTGCTGTGTTCATCCAGCCCCACACCTTGTTATCTCGGATTCTCCAGCATCGCAGTACCTTTTATCTCTGTTGAGCTGAAGGGGCTGTTTCAACACTCTGGGGATTTTATGATTTTCTTGTCAATCTATTGAGAGATGTTATTACATGTCAGTGGAGCTTCTTGAACCTGGGCTTCCTGGTTCAGAGGTGGAGATGCTATCGCTGTGCCACAAGTGCTCCATCTCATGCTAATTTTCGATATTTTCAAATATTTCTGATCAGCCTATTCCGAAATGTTAAACACGTCTGGAGCAGGTAGGACTTGAACTCGGGCTTTCTGGCTCAGAGGTGAGGACATTATCGCCCGTGCCACAAGAGCTCCATCTAATGCTAATTTTATAATTTATCGTTTAGTAATGATCAGTGCTTGGTCAATTAATTATGGGATGAAAGTTAAAATTAAATGACAGGGTAAAGTAACAAGCATTGTGATTTTTTTTTAAGGAAATTGGAATCTAAGATATGTAGGTATTGAACTCAACAAGACATTTCAGTTAACCTCTCTATAAGGTTCAGTCAGGGAAGAAATTAGTGAGTATTTATTCTTGCACTAAGTTTAATTACCTCATAAATGGAGCTATGACAGGGTGTTTTTGACCCAACAAGTGTATCCTGTCCTATGAGTAGTTCCAGGACGAAATTCTATGGAGGCAATGAAGAGCTCAGCAGCTGGCTGGAATGCTAGTGTGTGCCCTGTGCCGCCTGTTTTTGGGAAGGCCTTCCACATTTTTGTTCCCCTGGGGCACTATAGGCCAGTGGCTTAGCTTTTCCCTAAGATCGAGGACCCTGGGAGCAGAAATCCTTCTAACTGATGTTCTGAGCCTGTCAAAGCCCAGCGCCTCTGTTGAATGGCAGTGCTATTGGGGAGGTGGTGGAAGCTACCAGAATGGCAGCTACCTAAAGCTGAGGATCATCTTTTGGGTCAACCTTGGTTCAATCGTAATTCAGAATGCCGTGTGCAATTCTGCCCCAATATTATTCTAACGTATATTAAAGCATTAAAAAGGGTGCAGAGAAAACTTTTGAAGATGATGTCAGGAATTTGTGGATACGCATTTCTGGAGAGGATTGACAGGCTGGCCTTTTCTGAAAGAAGAATCTGAAGGGTGATCTAATAGGTGTTTTTAAGATCATGAAATGTTTTGATAAAATGATACATAGAGAATGTTTCCTCATGGAGAAGAAGGATGCAAAGTTAGTCCATCAATATAGTACAAACGCACAAATTAATACCAGCAGTAGGACATCAGCTTTTCAGTCTATTTTGTCATTCATTAAGAAAATGACTAATCTATTTATGTTCGGAATTCTGCATTACTATGTATCCCAGATAACCTTTGATTCCCTTCCCGAACAAGAATCTATATAGCTTCATCTTAAGTGATATTCAGTGGCCCTGCTTCCACTGCCTGCTGAGGCAGAGAGCTCCAAAATCATATGAACTTACAAACAAGGAAACAAGTTGGTCTCTTGGCCCTTTGACCCTACTGCACCATACAGTAAGGTTTGGTTTTAATCTTAACTCTACGTTCTTGCATATTCCCAATAAATCTTTCTTCCCCTTAGTAATCAAAAGTCTTTCCACCTCTGCCTTTAAAATATTTAAAGATTCAGCATCTGCTGCCTTTTGTGGAAGGGAATTCCAAAGACTCCAAACCCTCGGAGGAAATAACGTATTTTCTCCCTATCTTAAATGGATGATCCCTTATTTTTAAATTGTAACCTGTAGTTCTAGATTCGTCCATATGAGGAAACATCCTTTCTACATCATCCAGTCAAATCCCCTCAGGATCTTATGTGTTTCTATTCAGTCACCTTTGACTGTTCTAAAGTCCAGATGTCTAGCCTTTCCACTCAGGGCAATCTGCATTCCAGGCGTTAGTCTAGTAAATCTTCTCTGAACTGATTTGAATGCATTAACATCTTTCCATAAGTGTGGTGACTAATTCTGTACAGTGTGTTCCGGATGTGATCTCACCAATGCCTTGTGTAACTGAACTCCCTCTTGCGTACAAGTGGCCTCCCACCCCCACCCCATCAATGAAATATAATATTCTGTTAGCTTTCTTGATTACCTGCTGCACCTGCGTACTAACCTTCTGAGGTTCATGTATGAGGATGTCGCATCTCTTCTGCATTTCAGAGCTCTGCAACCTCTCACCATTTGGATGACGTGCTTTTTTTTATTCCTTCTACTCAAATGGATAGTTTCACACTTTTGCACATTTCATTACCCATTTATTAGATTTTTGCCTTCTCAGCCATACAACACTCAAAGATAACAGTTGTTTTCCCTTCATTGTTGCCTTAAACGAGTGACACTTTGGTTTAAACCAATGTACTGTAGTCCTCAACTCAACCACAAGAGCGAGCAGCCTTGCCACTTCCACTTGTCAATATTATTCAGGATCCTATGGACTTCAATCAAATCACTTTATTTCATTTTCATTTTCAGTTCCTTTTGTAAAGGGGGATTGTATTTCATTAGCATTCTTGACTTTTCCAATTGCTCAAGTATAAACTCCTCAGTGATTGATTCTAACTCCTTCCCCATGACAGGTTTCAACCTCTAGTTTCCTGTTGTCCGTTTCCCTCCCTTCTTGAATAGAAGGGTATATTTGCTATTTTTCAGTCTGATAGAATCTTTCCAGAACCTAACTGCTACCACATTAATCAGCCTTTTTAGAACCCTAGAATGAAGTCTATCAGGTACTCAATACTTATCAACCTGCAACTCCTATCTCCATACCACTTCATTAGAACACAGGAACAGGCCCATCGGCCTGCCATGGCTGTGCCAACCATGATGCCATTCTAATTAATTCCATCTGCCTGCACATGGTCCATATCCCTCTCTTCCCTGCGCATTCATACGTCTGTTTAAATGCCTCTAAATGTTATCGTATTTAGTTCTATCACGTGCCCTGACAGCATGTTCCAGGCATCTACCATCCTCTGTCTAAAAACAAAAACTTGCCTCACATATCTCCTTTAAACTTTCTCCCCCGCGCCTTAAATCTGTACACCCTAGTATTTTATATTTCCACCCTAGGAAAAAGCTGCTGACTATCACCCCTCTTCCATGTCTCTCATAATGTTATATACTTCTATCAGTGCACCCCCTCAGCCTCTGACACAATGGCAAACAGAATCCAAGTTTGTCCAAACTCTCCCTATAGTTAATACACTTCAATCCAAACAACATCCTGTTAAACCTCTTTTGCACCATCTCCAAAGTCTCCACATTCTTCCTACCGTGTGGCAACCAGACTCCACACAATACTCCAAATGTGGCCTAAATGTGACCCACAGTCTGATTTGCCAACTTTTATGCTGACTGTCCTGACCAATGAAGGCAAGCGTGCTGTATGCCGCCTTTACCATGTTATCCACTTGTGTTGCCACTCTCGGAGAGCTATAGACTTAGACCCCAAGATCCCTCTGTATATCAATGCTTCTAAGGGGCCTGCCATTTACTGTATACTTTCCTCTTGTATTTGACTTCCCAAAATGTGTCATTTCATACCTGTCCAGATTAAACTCTCTCTGCCATTTCTCTGCCCAACTTTCCAACTGATCTATATCCTACTGTATCCTTTGACAATCTTTCTCACTATCCACAACTCCACCAATTTTCATCACATTTGCAAACTGACTAAAACTGACTAATCAGACCATATACATTTTCATCCATATCATTTATGCATATTACAAACAACAGAGGTCCCAGCACCGATTCTTGTGGAACACCACTGCTCACAGACCTCCAGTCGAAAAAGCATGCCTCAACAACTACCATTGGCTTGGTCAGAGAAGACCAATTTTGTATCTAACTTACCAACACACTGAATCCCATGTGATTTACCCTTATGGACCAGCCTACCATGAGGGATCTAGTCAAATGCTTTAGTAAAGTCCATGTAGACAATATCCATTGCCCTACTATCATCAGTCATCTTTGTGACTTCCTCCAAAAACTCAATCAAAGTTGTGACAAGACCTCTCCCATACAAAACCATGCTAACTATCCTGAATAAGTCTATTCCTTTCCAAATGAAAGTAAATACTGTCTCTAACAATCTTCTCCAGTAATTTCACTACCACTGATGTAAGGCTTACTGCACTTTAATTTCCTGGGATATCCCTGTTGTCGTCCTCAAACAAATGAACAGCATTAGCTATTCCCCAGTCGTAAAGGACCTCGCCTGCGGCTGAAGAGGAGACAAATATCTGTCAATGTCCCAGCAATCTCATCCTTTGCTACCTTCAATGTCCTGGCATAGATCCCATCAGGCCCAGGGGACTCACCTACCTTAATGTTGTTCAAGACACCCAACATCTCCTTCTTATTAGAGACATGCCCAAGATTATCAACAGTGATTATAATTTCACCAAATTCTCCTCTTCCCTTAGTCTCCTGATTTTCAGGCAACGCTGGGATGTTCTCTGTATCCTCTATCGTGATGGACACTAAGTAGGATTCCAAAACAAAATCTTCACCCAAAGATTTGTGAGAACGGAACTGCCTGGAGAGGGTGTGCCTGAAATGAATAGTTTGTGTGAATTGAGGAGGAATTCGACAAACCACAATTTTAACAAAGGCTGAACAGGCATCTTTTTCAGTTGACCTAATTATGAGTGCTTGGCTGAGCTTTAAGCATGGATACTGGACTCAGTCTTCAAATAGTATTGACACAGCTTACAGAGAAGTGATGGCTTTGTTTGATTGATGCTCTTACTTTGTTGTAATAATTTGACCTATGAGAAATGTTTTTTTCTTTCAATGCCAGTACGTTTATTTACACGATATAACGAGAGACAAAGTGGGTAAACGTATTTTGTCATTGACACTATGGATGACTGTGATTGATTGGTAGCTCTATGAGAAGATAAGAGGAGCGATGTATTTCAACGGGAATGTTGAATGGCTGATTTTATTGGTTCCTGAGTCAGGAGTGAGGATCACATGATTCATTCTGATCCATTCTGAGATATGGTGAACCATGTTTGCTAACAGAATAGACTCAGTTCTGTCAAAGTTATGGGATGGTAGGGTTTGAAATGCCAATCTTTGGAATTAAACTGGAAATGGTAGAAGGCTGCATGCGGCTAGCTACCTGCATCCTTATCCTGTGCCGCATGGGAATGGGGGTGGAAATCCTAGAATGGGACCTGCTCTTATCAGTCATGATTGAATGGCAGAGCAGACTCGAAGTGCCAAATGGCCTAATTTCTGCTGCTATGTCTTTTGGTCTCTTCATTGCTAAAGGCCTCCTGACGACCCAACTCCATGAAAATTCAGGCCATACACTTGAGTTTCTTCTTGTACATCAACTAGTAATCTCATTATATGCCCCCAGTTTAGGAACCTGTAAAAGATTTGATCAGACTTAACAGACAATTCATTCTAAATTCTCCTTAACCTTGAAATAAACTTTATAGACCCAGAGTAGGCAACCTAGCATTCAGATCATTGATTTTTGTGTGTACTGTTCAGTCAGGTGGCTTAATTGATCCTTCGTTTGCAGTCCAGCTGTATAGTTACACATCGAACCTGATATCTGAATTGGACATTCTCTCATTAGTGAATATTTGTGACTAAGTGTTGCTACTATAATGCTGACCTATTAATCTAATGAATCATTATCATGCGGGTGTTTTCAAATGAATTTTGCACTGTCTGTTTTACTTTCTATCTGAAGTCAGAATTAATTTTCTACTTTTGTCAGTTTTGTGTGGGGAGATCACAGCAGAGCAGCAGCTAAGTGGCTAGTTTTTTTTTTGCAAATCTACAATAGAGTGAGTTCTTTTTGACTTTAAGTTTTTTATTGGGATCGGTCTGTTGATCAAGCTTTAAAAGTATAAAACATGGGTACCAAGTTAGCCTGGAGCGGTGTTTTTAGAGCAGTAACACTGGGCTATTTTCTGGATCTGTAGATTAAGGTGCTCTTCCTGTCAGATCTGGGAGATTAGGGAGAGTTTCGTTGTTGGTTATGTCTGCAGGAAGTACGCTTGGTCGCAAATCCTATCAGATTGCATTGTTCAGTTGGAGCAGCAGTTAGAGGCAATTAGAAATTCACAGGGGGTGGGGGAGTGTGATGGATGGCAGTCGCAGGAAGGAAGGTAAACTGAAGATACAGTCGGGTAGATGGGTGGTGGTCCAGGACCATCCAGGATATCCTGTGGCTATCCCTATGTCAAACAAGCATGCTGTTTTAGAAAATGTGGGGGGTGATGGATTCTCGAATGTGGCACTGACAGCCAGGTTTCTGGTACCGAGACTGACTCTAATGTAACGAGGGGACGCCAGATTCCAAACGATCAATTGTAATAGGGGACTCTAGTCAGAGGCAATGACAGACACTTCAGCAGCTTACAGCGAGACATCAGAATGCTGTTTTGTCTCCCTGCTGTCAGGATGAAGGATATCTCAGAGAGGATGTAGAATATTCTCAAAGGCGGGAGTTCGTTGTATACGTTGGAACTAACAACATAGGAAGAGATAAGGGCAAGATTCTGAGGAGAGAATATAGGAAGTTACACAGAAATTTAAAAAGAGGTCCTGGATTATCTGGAGTACTCCCAGTGCCAAGAGCTAGTGAACGTAGGAATAGGAGGATAGAGCAATGAATGCATGGCTAAGGAGCTAGTTCAGGGGAGAAGGATTCACGTTTTTGGATCATTGGAATCTCTTCTGGGGTGGAAGTGAGTATAAGAAGGACAGATTGCACCTGAATTGGAAGGGGACTAATATGCTGGTGGGAGATTTGCTAGAGCTGCTTAGGAGGATTTAAACTAGGGGAGTGGGACCCATGGGGATAGTGAGGAAAGAGATCAGTCTGAGACTAATACAGTTGGGAAAAAGAGCAAATCAAACAGTCAGGGCAGGCAGGAACAAATTAGATAATGAGGTAGGGCTGATAAATTAAGCTGCATTTATTTCAGTGCAAGGGGCCTGACAAGTAAGACAGATAAACTCACGGCATGGTTGGGAACATGGGACTGGGATAGCATAGCAATTACAGAGATGTCGCTCAGGGAGGGACAGGACTGGCAACTTAATGTTCCATGGTGTAGATGCTATAGGAAGGATAGAAAGAAGAACAGAAGAGGAGGGGTGTGGCATTTTTTGATTAAGGATAACGTTACAGCTGTACTTGGGAAAGATATTCCTGGGAATATGTTAAGGGACAATATTTGGGTGGAACTGAGAAATAAAAAAGGGATGATCACCTTTATTGGGATGGTATTATTGATCCCCACCCCCGCCATTAGTCAACAGGAAATTGAGAAACAGATTTTTAAGGAGGTCTCAGTTATCTGTGAAAATAATCTTCAAACATAGACTAGGATTGCAATAGTGTTAAGGGCTTGGATGGAGAGGAAGTTGTTAAGTGCGTACAAGAAAATTTTCTGATTCAGCATGTCGATGTACCTGCCAAAGAAGGTGCAAAACTTGACCCACTCTTGCGAAATAAGGCAGGGCAGGTGACTGAGGTGTCAGTGGGGGAGCACTTTGGGGTCAATGGCCATAAATCTGTTAGTTTTAAAATAGTGATGGAAAAGGATAGACCAGATTTAAAAGTTAAAGTTCTAAAGTGAAAGGAAGTCCTATTTTGACGGTATCAGTTAAGAACTTTCAAAAGTTGATTGAGGGCGGACATTTGCAGGTAAATGGACATTTGGAAAATGGGAAGCCTTCAAATATGAGATAATGAGAGTCCAGAGACAGTATGTTCCTGTTAGGTTGAAGGGCAAGGCTCATACATGTAGTCATCCAGCATTCCCTACAGAAATTGAGGTTGTGGTCAAGAAATGAAGGAAGCATATGTCAGGTATAGACAGCAGAGATCAAATGAATCCTAGAATGGTATAAAGATGGTAAGAATATACTTAAGAGGGAAATCAGGAGGACAAAAGGGGGACATGAAATAACTTTGGCAAATCCAAAGGGATCTATAAATACATTAAGGACAAAAGGGTAACCAGGGAGAGAATAGGGCCCCTTAAAGATCAGCAATGGCACCTATGTGTGAGAACCGCAGGAGATTGGGGAGATAATAAACAAGTAATTTACATCAGTGTTTACTGTGGAGAAGGATATGGAAGATAGAGAACACGGGGAAATAAATAGCGACATCTTGTAAAATGCCCTTATTACAGAGTAGGAGGTGCTGAACATCTTAAAATGCATTAACTTGGATAAATCCCTGATCAGGTGTACAGTAGAACTTTTTTGGAAGCGAGCGAAGTGATTGCTGGGCCCTTGCTGAGATATTTGTATCACTGATAGCCACAGGTAAGGTGCCAGAAGGCTGAAGTTGGCTAACGTTGTGCCACTATTTAGGAAAGGTGGCAAAGAAAAGCCAGGGAACAACAGACCGAAGACCCTGACATTGGTGGTGGGCAAGTTGTTGGAGGGACAGAATTTACATGTATTTGGAAAGGCAAGGACTGATTAAGGATAGTCAATATGGCTTTGTGCACAGGAAGTTGTGTCTCACTAACTTGATTGAGTTTTTGAAGAAGTAACAAAGAGGATTGATGAGGGCAGAGCAGTGGATGTGATCTAGGCCCGAAACGTCAGCTTTCCTGCTCCTATGATGCTGCTTGGCCTGCTGTGTTCATCCAGCTGTACACCTTGTTATCTCAGTAGATGATTGTAATCTTTTCCCCATGCCAGACATGTCTAAGACCAGAGCACATAAGTTGAAGGTGAGGAGTAAGTGGTATAGAGGAGATCTGAGAAAAACTTTACACTTTCATAAAGGTATAAATATATATTGTTACATTTTCTATTTTTAAATTCTTAACAGTACAGATTCTTTCCCAAAGTCCTCTTCAAAAAACTTTGTTCTGTGATTTCTTCATATAATGAATCCCAGAGCCAAGCCAAGCATGAGAAGAGACATTCAGCATATGTTTAATTGATTTTATTGAATGTTCTAAGCTATCCCTTTCTTTGGCTTTTGCCCCATTCTCTGTCTGCTGAATGCTCTGATCTCTGGTGAAACTTTAACTCTCATTGCTGGAAATATTATATAGTCTCCTGTGTTAAAATCAAATGTGTAAGTATATGGGATAACTACAAGTTGAGCCACCTACAGTCTTGCTTTTACTAAGTATAATATCTTCCAGCTGGAATGTAGAGCCACTCTGGTCAGAGTTGTAGGCTTTCAACCTTTCATCCTGCCCTGGCCAAAAATATTCTCATTCAAACCCGTTACTGTGCATTAAATTGCCAATGGAAATACTGAAAGTTAAGAAATTATTGGTGAGACAGTCTGCTCTGTTTATGTCTGGTTAGACCTATTGCATTCAGTTCACTATACCGCAAGAACGATGCACTAGCCTTGGAGTGGTTACAGTGCACATTCTCCAGAATTGTACCAAGGATAAAAGGGTGATTTCAGGAAACACTTCCTTACACGGGTAATGGAAATCTGTCACTTTTTTCCCCTGGGGAAATGAGTTTGACTTGAATGTTTTAAAAGTAGAATCTTGCTAGACAATCTATCAAGAATATTGAGTAGTATCAACCTAAGGTTGGTGAATGGAGTTAAGATGCAGATCAACTATAATCAAATTGGATGGTGGAACGTAATTGAATCCAAATGGCCTCTTGTGTTCTTATGTGATATAACCCCATTGGTTTGATGTGCATAATTCCCATTGGCTGTTTGAAGAAATTTGAGTAAAGCTGCATTTGTGATTAAGATCAAGAGCTTCATTTGTAGGTTTCTGCAGCTCAGTGAGAAAGGAGCATCCACTAAAATGTGCATTTGAATACTTCTGAAGAAGGGTCCCGACCCAAAACGTCAGCTTTCCTGCTCCTCTGATGCTGCCTGGCCTGCAGTGTTCCTCCAACTCCATACTGTGTTATCTCAGACTCCAGCATTGGCAGTTCTTACTATCTCTTATAACATTTGAATACTTCCTGTTTCATGTTTCACCACTGAGCTACTGTGAACTGATTTTGTCTCTTTCCTCTTGTAGACATGAATTTGACTCTGAGCAGATTCCCGAGTTAACGAAGGATCTTTACCTCCAGGATATCCATTGTGTTGGGTCTCTGTGTAAGCTGTACTTTAGAGAGCTACCAAATCCACTGTTAACCTACCAGCTGTACGAGAAATTCTCAGTGAGTACTTTCATTAACAATGAATTAAGCGTACCCTAAGCAGTTCATGGCAATGTAATGAAGTGACAGTGGTTATACAGAACTCCACAACAGGCAGCAAACTGTCACCAACAGCTTAAACATGGTAATTGTATTATCAGCACAAGGAGGTCTCATTCAGCAGTTTCATGGTTTTTGTGCTCAACCATATCTCACTACATGTCCACTAAGCATCATGCACTCTTACTTTTCCAGCACAGCCACACTTTTGATGCTAGACAACTCAATCTCCACTCCACATCAAGGGGCCCTGACACTTACTCCTCACTGGCTGTCACTAGTTCATACTGGCTCTCACTCCTCCCTGTGAAAAAACACAGATCATGGATTATGTTTCCTGTATGTGTATTTGCAAGTGAACATTCAGCAAGAGAAACTCATCGAGTCCAGTCTGCTTCTACCGAGGTGTTTTATCACAAGAGGGAAAATATACTGATTTTTTTCTGAATAATCACTTGCTGAAAGCAATGAAAGAAATTGGTATCAGAGGCAAATTCTCTGCTGGTTGGAGTCATACCTGGCACATAGGAAAGTAGTTGTGGTTATTGGAGATCAGTCATCTCAGCTCCAGGGCATCTCTGCACTAGTTCCTCAGGGTAGTGTCCTGGTTCAATCATCTTCAGCTGTTTCATCAATCTCCTTCCCGCCACCGTAAGGTCAGAAGTGGGGATGTTTGCCGATGATTGCACAGTGTTACATATTCACGACTCCTCAGATGTTGAAGCAATCCATAATCAAATCTCACAAGATCTACACAATATCCAGGCTTGGGCTATCACACCACAAAAATGCCAGGCAATGACCATGCCTGATAAGAGACAATCTTAACTGCTGCCCTTGACATTCAGTGGTGTTACCATCACTAAATCCCCCACTAGGGCGGATCCTTAGGATTACCATTGACCAGGAACTCAACTGGACTTGCCAACATAAACACAGTGGCTCAAGGAAGAGATCAGAGGCTAAGACTACTGCAGCAGGTAACTCACTTCCTGTCTGTCCGCTGCCTATCCGCCATTATCAAGGCCTAAGTCAGGAGTGTGATAGAAGAGTCCGACTTACCTGGCTGAGAGCAGCTCCAAAAACACTCAAGAAGCTTAATACCATTCAGGGCAAACAGTCCGCTTGATTGGCACTATATCTACAAGCATCCACTCCTTCCACCACTGGCACTCAGTAGCAGCAGTCTGTACTATCTACAAGATGCATTGCAGAAATTCACTAAAGATCCTTAGGCAGCTCCTTCCAAATCCACGATCACTTCCATCTTGATAGAGCAACAGATGCGTAGGAACACCACCACCTGCAAGTTCCCCTCTGACTCTCGCACCATCCTTACTTGGAAATATACTGTCGTTCCTTCACTGTCATTGCCACAAAATCCTGTAATTCCCTCCCTTAACGGTACTGTGGGTCAGCACACGGACTGCAGCAATTCAAGAACGCAGCTCACTACCACCACCTCAAGGACAAGTGGGGAGTGACAATGAATGCTGGCCCAGCTAGTGATGCCCAATTCCCACATGTGAATTAAAAAAGTTCTTAGTCCTTGGCATTCAGGCACTGAGAGGCCGTGATACCAAAGTACAGAGCCAAAAACAGACTATAGACCTGCAAAGGAAGAGTAACAATCAGAAACACAGACCTGCATGCCAAGTAAAATACCTGTACTGACACTGAGTGCTGCATGCAGACAGTAACACCCAGACGCAGAGACAGCGACGTCCGAACACAGACAACAGCCTGCAGGTAGTGAAACTCACAGACAACCACAGAGAGACAGTGATACCTGGACAGAGACCCACAGACAGACAGAAACATCTGGACAGAGACACCCACGTGCAGAGCAAGGCTCCCTCGCCCACAAGCAAACCCAATGGTATTAATTTCTCAGGCTTCTTGTGCAACATTTTCCCCATCTGCGACTATCATTTGGCCCATGGTGGTGGACTGAGACCCTTAAGTGGGGGATTAATATGGGCCTCAGTTGTCATCAGAGTAGGAAGGGTTCAATGTCCATCCCTGACTACTTTAATAATGGAGGGCTGGGAGGCTTCCTCACCCCACACCCTCTAGCCAGATTATTTACCTGTCTCCCTCAAACCCAAATCTGCCTCAAGAAGAGGGCATTATGTCCAATGGGGAGGTGATGCTATTTTACCTGGAATAGCAATCCAAAGGCTCAGGCTAATAGTCTGGGGACATCAGTTTAAATCCCACCGCAGTAGAACTTAAGTTTAAAGGTCGAATTTAAATTCAATTAATAAATCTGGAATCGAAAACATTTCTTAGTGATGGTGACCACTATTAAACCATTGGTTGCTCTATGAAACCTATTTGGTTCATAAATGCCCTTTGGCAAAGCAAATTTATCCTTGTTTGGTCTGGCCGACCTGCAACTCCAGATCAGCTGTGGTGAGAGTGACTCTTAACTTCCCTCTGAACGACCTGGCAAACCCCCAATTAAGCCAACTGTGAATGGGTGGCAAAACTTTGCCAGTGATGCCCACAGTCTGTGAAAGGGTAAAGGATTTTAAAAATGTTCCAGCATATTTACAACTTTTTTATTACTGAATTCTAATGCTCACTTTGACAGCATTACTATGGTGTGCTGAGTATGCAGGCAACTATGGACACAGATTAAGGAACAAGGATGCAGATGCACAGCGAAACAGCTGCAAGGTCAAATGTCAATCACTCTGTTTACTTATCACTTGCAGCTGCATTTTTCAGTGAAGTGTGAGGCTAGAGTCACTGGACATTGGGGAAAAGAGGCTAACTTTGTTCAGTGTATGGGGAGTTACTGTTTCGATGAGGCAGAGTGACTTTGTTCATTGAGGGCGAGGGAATGTGACGTTAGTCAGTGAGATCATTGAATTGAATTGGGTTTATTATCACATACTCATGAGTGCAGTAAAAAGTTTACAAGTCCACCACTTATGGTGCCATCTTGGGTACAAAGATACCTAGGTGTGGAATTTTAGCACAAAGCAGAAAAACAAAGAAAACCAAGTTTAAAAAAAAATTACAGTCCTTCTTACTAAAAAGTAGAAAACAAAGAAACACAGTTAATAGTTCAACACCTGAGTCATAAGCACCGAGTCATGCTGGGCTGTCACTCCTCATGAGGGCTCGACCTCCCTGACTCCAGGCTCAACCTCATCCGCACTACCTATCCTTACCACCTCGGGATGCCTGCTCCAGCTCTCACCGCCTTCGGGCTGCCTGCTCCCATTCTCACCACCTCGGGCTGCCAGCTCCCACTCTCACTGCGAGCCACCTCAGCCTCTCACGGCTCAGGAAAGCCTTGGACTACGAATGATATAGTCAGGCTGGTCAGATGGACTGAACTGTGGCAAATGGAATTTAATCCTGAAATGTGAGAGCTGCTGCATTTTGGGAGGACTAACCAGTCAAGGAAGTAAACATCGAATGGTCGGAACCTGAGCAGTGCAGAGGATTAGAGGAACCTTGGTATGCATATTCAGAGATCCTTGAATGCAGCTGCACAGGTAAATAAGTTGGTAAAGAAGGCCCGAAACATCAAGCTTTCCTGCTGCTCTGATGCTGCTTGGCCTGCTGTGTTCATCCAGCTCCACACCTTGTTATCTCGGATTCTCCAGCATCTGCAGTTCCTATTATCTCTTATATATGAGATACTTGCCTTTATTGACCAAAGCATTGAATGCAACAACAGGGAGATTATGATGGAGCAGTACATTGCATTAGTTATGTCACAGGTGGAGTGCTGTGGCAGCTCTGGTCACTGCACTATAGGAAGGAGGTGATTGCGCTAGACGGGGTGCAGAAGGTATTCCTCAGGATGTTGCCTGGACTGGGGTGATTCAGCAATGAAGAGAGACTAGATAGGCGGGGGCTATTTTCCTTAAAGCAAGAAAGGCTATTCAGGAATCTGATGTTCTAACGGGTGCAGAACTTCTCCACATAATAGAGGGGTCAACAACCAGTTAAGTAACAAGATATTTAGGGATTTGAGAAAAATAGTTGGTTTGTGGTTATCTGAACATCACTGTCTCAACAGGATATAGAGGCAGGAACCCTCAAAAAAATTTAAGAACTGTTTAGATGAACACCTGAGATGCCAGACTGCTGTTTAAAGGCCAGAGATTGCCCATTTAAAACAGAAAAGGGGCAATTTTCTTTTCTCTGAGGGCCATGAGTCTTTGGAGCTCTTTCTGAAAAGGTGGTGAAAACAGAGTCCTTGAATATGTTATAGGAAGAGTAGATAGATTGTTGTTAAGAAAATGATTGGAAAGATAACAGGCTAGGCTGAATGTATGAATTGGAGAGCACAATTAGATAGCAAGTTAAATTTACGTTATGTAAGGCCAGTCAGTGACCATATTCAAGAGAAAATCTAACTATTTCCCCTCGACATTCATGGCATTACCATGGCTAAATCCCTACCTTCTACGTTCAGGGATTTGATATTGACTATGAACTGAACTAGACTGACCTCATATACAGTACAACCAAAAAAGCAGTCACGAATTCTGCCTCGAGTAACTTCCTTCCTCACTCCCAAAGTGTGTCCACAATCCACAAGGCAAGAATCAGGAGTGTGAAGGAAAGCGCTTACTTTGCCTGGATGAGTTCCATTCCAACAATACTTAAGAAACTCCGTATAATCCAAGATAAAATAGCCTATTTGAGCGGCACCTAGCCATCACCATAAACATTCACTCTTTCAAAACTGATGCACAGCGGTTGCAAAGCAGGGCTCAAGTCCATGGAGGCTGTGGGTGAATTTATGTCAAAAACAAAATTATGCCAAAAGACTCAGGGAAATTGGATCCCAGGGGTGACCAATGGGAGAAAAATGACCCCACTAAATAGAATTGCCAAGGAGCTGCCAATTCAGTTATGAGTTGGTCCTCCCCCATGCTGGTTGCTAACATCTATCGGCAGTGAACACTTTGATTAGAGGAAGAGCGAGCAATTAGGAAGGCAAATGATGGCAGTGCGGGAGTTGTCAAGGGAGCCTTTTCTTGCAGGTCATCTGCAGGAACTGCATAAG
This sequence comes from Ginglymostoma cirratum, assembly GCA_024137785.1. NCBI lineage: Eukaryota > Metazoa > Chordata > Chondrichthyes > Orectolobiformes > Ginglymostomatidae > Ginglymostoma > Ginglymostoma cirratum. The sequence goes on along the minus strand of JAHRHZ010000042.1, from coordinate 35,059,405 downwards.
TGGAAGAGGTGGGGGTGGGGAGAGAAGGAGTCTTCAAGGGGTAGGAGGAGATGAGATTACAAGAGGAATGAGGGTTGAGGCAGATCACAATGTGGACAGAGTGAGAGAAGGGGGTCACGAGGAGAGAAGAAAATCACAAGAGGGTGTTGTGAGTGAAGCCGTACATGGGATTGGTTGACAATAACTGGAGTTTTTATGTGTTTATCAGGGAGAAGGAGGCCACCAAGGGAGTGCGGGGAGAGATAGGTCACAAAAGAGAGTAAGGAGAGTGGCTCTGCATGGGATTTTGAAGAGAGAGGCTGCGGTCAGTAAGGAAAAGGGAGGATGCAATGAACAGAACAGGGAAGCTGCTGAGGAGAGAGAACAATTTTAGCCTGTCAGCAAAGGATTACTTGGCTAACTAGGAGCCGAGAAATCGTGAAAGCACTGAAATAATTCTTTTCAAGAAGTGTGGAATCTCTAGCTTAAGCCTGCATTAGTTCAGGAACTACTATATAGGGGCAAATGTAGTGGATGCTACTGTAATGAACATGGTGTGTCAATTGTTGCATTTAATTCTGGCATTGAGATCTGAGGTTCAGTAAAAGGTTCATAATTACTTGTCTAAAACGTTCCGGCTTTCCGCATATGCGATGAAAATGCACTAATCTACTGAAAGTTTCTTTAGAGTGATGCTTTTTGTGTCGTAAAGTATGTCTCATTTATTTTAAAAGAAACTTCTATCTGTTGCCTTGTGCCAATTTAAATACTGTGTCATCCAGGAAGTTAATGCTTTCCTTGTGTGTTACGGCTTTAGGTTTAATGGATGGTTGGTAATTATTGGGATTTTGATAAAATCTTCTAATTCTGTTTCTGTGTGAGTACAAACACCGCGTATCTAAACACAGGTATAGATGCTATTGTTCCTATGTGACTGCATCACATGATAAATGAGTTGAAGGGAATGAAAAAGGAGTCCCTGAAAATTAAAGAGTAGCTTTCCTGTAAACCTTCAATCCTCCAACCTGTACCCCCGGAAAGACGAGTACAGATGTATCAGAACCACACCACCTGTAAGATCTCTTCCAAGATGCACACCACCTCGCTTGCAACCATATCGGCATTCCTTCATTGTTGCTAGCACAAAATCCTAGAAATACTTTCCTAAAAGCACTGTTGGTAGATCTGCACCACATAGACTGCAGTATTTCAGGACGTTGACTCACTTCCACTCTCAGTGGCACTTGGCAATGTTTAATAACTTACTAATCATAGAATCCCTATACTGTGGAAACAGGCCCTTCGGTCCAACAAGTCCACACCAACCCTCAGAACGTCCCACCCAGACCCATCCACCGATAACCCACCTAAACTACACATCCCAGAAAACTACGGACAATTTAGTATGACCAATCCACCTAACCTGCACATCTTGGACTGTGGGAGGAAACCGGAGCACCCAGAGGAAGCCCATGCAGACACAGGGAGAATGTGCAAACTCCACACAGACAGTCACCCTTGGGTGGAATTGAACCCAGATCTCTGGTGCTGAGAAGCAGCTAAAGAAGCAGCTTTGCTAGCCACTGTGCTGCTTTTTTTTTCACTTTTTAAGAATACTCCCACATTTCATGTAAAACACTGTGTAGTAACATAGGGTGACTATCATCAATTTGGAGGCTGGATGGTGTTCTTCAGTGAGGGTGGAATTGGGTGTGTTCAGTGAAAGGAATCTGACTGTCGCCACTTTGTGTTCTGCAGGATTCTGTATCAGTAGCTTCAGATGAGGATCGCCTGATTAAAGTTCACGATGTCATCCAGCAACTTCCTCCTCCTCATTACAGGTATGCATACTCAGACCGCTTAACCCTTGTAACACTGGGGAGCAATTCCAAATACCTGTTCTTTCATTTATAATCAGAGAATGGTTACAATACAAAAATAAGTCCACCCCTGTCCATACTGGTTTTCTGCAAGAGTAGATCAGCTTGTCCTATTTGCTCCCTTTTTCTCTGTAGCTCTGTAATTTCTTTTTCCGATAATTTTATTTTGAAAATTGAAATTGAATCTACCGCCACCACACTCAGGCAGTGCATTCCTGATTCTACCCACTGCATAAAGTTTTTCATTATGTTGCTTTTGATTCTTTTGCCAATCACCTTAAATCTGTGTCCTCTGTTTCTCGACTCTGTGGGTCGTGGGAACAGTTCTTTTTTTCATTTCTACTCTTTTGGGACTCCACATGACTTTTAACACCTATTATTGGAACACATCAGTATGAGTAGGCTATTCAGCCCCTTGAACATGTTCCGCTATTCACTGAGATTATGGCTGATCTGTGGCCTCACTTCATACACCTGTCTTTCAAATCTGTTAACAATCCCTGAACCCGAATGCCCTATTAACAGATTTCTCAATCTGTCACCTTCAGTGATTTGTTCATATGTACCCTGGGGTCTGTCTGCATCTGCACCCTCCTTATATTGTATTTTGGGAGGAACAATGTAGAAAAGCATTATATTGCAATTCTTTGCAGCAAATTTCATTTGCCACTTGAAGTTTATGTTTGTCCTCGCCTCACAGTTTACAATACCTCCATGTTCTATATCATTCAAAATGAGCTTTGCTCTGATAAATTTTGCGCTGAAAAGACGTAGCAGGCTGAAAATCAAATGGACAATGTACCTGTGTTCCGATTAACAGTTATAATAGTCGTTCTAATTTCTGATGCAGAAATACAATTGCAGAACGGAAAGGAAGACTATTAGAACTCGCACATGGGTAGGTTTGAATGGTTGGTCATATCTCTGACCTGCAGTAACCCCACCCTGGTTACATGAGAATCACTGTCGCAACAATACCCATCAGCACTTTTTGAGTCTGCTGCACTTAGGGCACTGTCACTTAATCACAACTGTTGGCACAGGCATTATAAAGCACTCTCCTGGTGACTTTTTCAGGTTATTACATGCTGTTATTCCTGCTCCTTCACTTAAGGCAACCAAATCACTTCCTCAAAATTGCATTAATTTACCCATATCCAGACAGAATTGCATTAATATCACCAAAATGTCACATTCTATAACAGCTTTCTTCTTTGCCAGTTGGCTGTCTCGACATCACTAAGGTGAAGCATAACTGCCATATGCGTGAAGTTCCTTCTAATGTCTGTTGTTGATGCTTTACTGAGTCTTGGCTAACTCATGATCTTTTTGTTGTCCAGGACCCTGGAGTTTCTGATGAGACACTTAGCTCGATTAGCAACCTTCAGTTACATCACCAACATGCACACTAAGAACCTGGCTATTGTTTGGGCTCCGAATCTTCTGAGGTGAGAAGATTTGTACTATTAACTATGAGATAAGAATTGTGATGTTAGGTATATGCAGACCTTTATTGTGACATTAACTTGTCAGAATCAAACTAGTCAACTGCAAGCAGTTATTGTACACAGAAGCGCTGATAATTGGCACTAGAGTTAGGCAGTGACAAATGGCTGGAGAAATGCATCGGGACAACCTACAGAAATATCAATGGTTTGGATATGTACAGTTGAAAAGAGTGCAGGTGAGACCATGTCTAGAGTGTTCAAAATACTATTTGGTCTCCTTATTAAAAGAGAGATTAAAAATGTGCTAGAAGGTTCATTCACCTGATACCTAGCTTGGGAATTGTTTATCTTACAAGGGCCGATTGGACAGGCTGGGCATGTAGCCACAGAAATTTACAAGGATGAGGGGTGATCTTATTGAAACACTTGACAGGGTGAGTGCTGAAATTATGATTTCCCTTGCAAGTGAGACCTGAACTATGGAAATCAGTTTTAAAAATATAGCAGTCTTCCACTTAAGACAGAGATGAGGAGGATTTTTCTTTTCTCTCTCTAAGGGTCATCAGCCTTTGGGACTCTCTTCCCCAAAGGGCAGTGGAGGCAGGATCACTGAATATTTATAAGGCAGAAGGACGTAGATTTCTTGACTAACAAGGGAGTCAGAGGTTACCGAGGTTGAGGCCACAATCAGATCAGCCATGATGCTTGAATAAGAGCACAGACTCAAGACACTAAATTACCTACTCTGACTCCTAATTTTGTATGTTTGTAAGTGTTTATATATAAAGTACACTGAGTAAGGCTTTACTTTGGAGCACATCTCTTAGTAATAGAAAGTTGTGATTTTCTGAAGAGGTGTCTCTGCTCACCCTGTTCAGAGCATTTCTGTTAAAGGAGGAAGGTGAATGTTTCCCACTTTCATTTTGGCTTCTCTGTTCCCAGGTCCCGGCAGATTGAATCAGCCTGTTTCAGTGGTACTGCTGCCTTTATGGAGGTTCGGATTCAGTCTGTGGTGGTGGAATTTATCCTGAATCACGTGGACATGCTGTTCAGCTCCAAAATCAGCTCAGTAATGCGAGAGGGAGCAGGTAGGTCCCAGTTCGTTTTCCATCTTGTGGTTCTGGAGTCATCACATGCTGAGTTTTCTTCGAACATAGAACAGTACAGCACAGCACAGGCCCTTCGGCCCATGATGTTGTGCCGAACTTTTACCCTAAATCAAAGGTCTATCTAACCTCCATCCCTACTTTATACTATCATCCGTATGCCTATCTAATTGCCGCTCAAATGACCCTAATGAGGCCGATTCCAGTACCCTCTCCGGCAATGCATTCCACGCCCCGACCACTCTCTGAGTAAAGAATCTACCTCTGACGTCTCCCCTATATCTACCTCCACTCACTTTAAAACCATGCTTCCTCATAATAGTTACCTCCACCCGAGGAAAAAGTCTCTGGCTGTCCACTCTATCTATGCCTCTGATCATTTTGTACACCTCTATCAAGTCACCTCTCATCCTTCGTCATTCTAAAGAGAAAAGCCCTCGCCCTCTCAACCTTTCCTCGTAAGACCTTCCCTCCATTCCAGGCAACATCCTGGTAAATCTCCTCTGCACCTTTTCCAACGCTTCCACATCTTTCCTGTAATGAGGTGACCAGAACTGGACACCATACTCCAGATGTGGCCGAACCAGGCTTTTGTATAGCTGGAGCATTACTTCACGGCTCTTGAGCTCAATCCCTCTATTAATGAAAGCTAACACACCATATGCCTTCTTAACAACTCTGTCTATCTGGGTGGTAGCTTTCAGGGACCTGTGGACATGAACCCCAAGATCCCTCTGCTCCGCCACACTGCCAAGACTCTTTCCCTTAACCCTGTATTCTGTTTTCACGTTTGTTCTTCCAGAATGAATCACCTCACACTTTTCAGGGTTAAACTCCATCTGCCACTTCTCAGCCCAGCTCTGCATCCTGTCGACGTCCCTTTCTAACCTAGAACAGCCCTCCGCTCTATCCACAACGTGACCCACCTTCATATCGTCCGCGAACTTACTAATCCACCTTTCCACTCCTACATCCAAATCATTTACAAAAATCACAAATAGAAGAGTACCCAGAACAGATCCTTGTGGTACACCACTCGTAACTGAGCACCATGTTGAATATTTTCCGTCCACTACCATCCTTTGTCTTCTAAGGGTCAGCCAATTCTGAATGCAATCTGCCACATTTCCCCTTATCCCATGCCTCCTTACTTTCTGCATGAGCCTATAATGGGGAACCTCATCAAACGCCTTACTTAAATCCATGTGTACCACATCCACTGCTCTACCTTCATCCACGTGTTTGGTCACCTCTTCAAAGAATTCAATAAAGTTTGTGAGACATGATCTACCCCTGACAAATCCATGCTGACCATCACAAGTCAAATTGTGCCTATCCCAAGTGATCATAAACCCTGTCTCTCAGAGCCCTTTCCAATAATTTGCCCACCACTGACTTAAGACTAACTAGTCTGTAATTTCCGGGGTTATCCCCGTTCCCTTTTTTGAACAAGGGAATGACGTTTGCCTCTCTCCAATCTTCTGGCACTTTACCTGTGGACAGTGAGGAAGAAAAGATCATCGCCAAAGGCCCTGCGATCTGTTCCCTTGCTTCCCATAGAATCCTTGGATAAATCCCATCAGGCCTGGGGGACTTATCTATCTTTAAGTTCCTCAAAATTCCTAATACATCTTCCTTACTAACATCCACCTCCTTTAGCCTACCAGCCTGTTTCACACTGTCTTCCTCTACAACTAGGTCCCTCTCAGTTGTGAATACAGAAGAAAAGTATTCATTAAGGACATCTCCTGTCTCTTTAGGCTCTGTGCACAAATTCCCTTAACAATCCTTGATCGGCCCTAACCTTTCTCTGGTCATTCTCTTATTCCTCATGTTCGTGTAAAAAGCCTTGGAGTTTTTCTTGATCCTATCCACCAAGGTTTTCTCATGCCCCCTTATAGCTTTCCTAAGCCCTATCTTTAGCTCCTTCCTGGATAACTTGTATCCCTCTAGAGCCTTTTCTGATCCTTGTTTCCTGAACCTTATATAAGCATCCTTCTTCCTCTTGATCAGTTGTTCGACTTCTCTTGAGAATCAAGGCTCCCTCACTCGACCGCATCTTCCCTGCCTGCTAGGGATAAAATATCGAGCACACACAGTATGCATTTCTTAAATAATATCCATATTTCAATAGCGCTCTTCCCTGACAGCATCTGTTCCCATTTTGTTACCCAGTTCTTGCCTAACAGAATTATAATAACCCTTCCCCTAATTATAAACCTTACCCTGCTGTATGTGCCTATCTTTTTCCATGACTGTTGTAAAATTAACAGAGTTATGATCGCTACCGCTAAAATACTCTCCTACCAACAGGTCTAACGCTTGGCCCGGTTCATTGCCAAGCACCAAATCCAAAGTGGCCTCTCCTCGTGTTGGTCTACCTACATACTGTGTCAGGAGTCCTTCCTGAATGCACTGGACAAAATCTGCTCCAGCTAAACTGTTACAACTGAAATGTTTCCAATCAATATTTGGAAAGTTGAAGTCAGCCATGATTATAATCTTGTGACTTCTGCACCTTTCCAGTATCTGCCTCCCAATCCGCTCCTCCACTTCTCTGCAACTTACAGTGGGTCTGTAAAAAAGCCCCCAACAAAGTGACTTCTCCTTTCTTGTTCCTGACCTCAACCCAAACTGACTCTGTAGACATATCATTGTCAAACTGCCTTTCAGTAGCTGCTATACTAGCCCTGACTATCAATGCCACTCCCCCGCCTCTTTTACCATCCTCCCTATTTCTTTTAAAGCATCTAAATCCCAGAACTTCCAGCAACCATTCATGTCCCTGAGTTACCCAAGTTTGTGTACAAGTAACAATTTATTCTGTTAACCCTAACAGTGAACAAATTAACAGAATTACAAACAATCTGTACAATTTCCCCCTTAACTATTACCTGTTCCCAAACTGAACTAAATTTTACTGGTATGCTGTTCCAACAAACACAAGTCCCACTTATATAAACCCAAGTAATAAGAAAACAAAGCTTAGTCTCTCAGAGTCTACACACCTTTCTTTTGCTGTTCTGGACGTAAACACCATTCTTCCGCTGCTCCGGCTGTCAAGGATGTTTTCTCTGTGAAGTCTACAGTGATGACTGTTAGCTAGAAGTGTCATAGGACCTTTTATGGATAGATGGTGCTTTCTTAGAGAGTTTAGCAATTTCTTGTCACAGCTAGATGCTTATTTCTCAGATTGTGGTTCACGATCACACTGATTTTTCAAAAACCCTCTCCTTATATGCCTTGGATGACATATCAGTTTTCTTATAAAGCATTGATCTAAGGTTATCAATACCATCAGATTTAAATTCAATTGGGTTTCAATCGCTTAGTGCGAGGTTTAAATCCAACTAGTTGCCAAAACATCAAAACAAGCCTAAGGTTTCCAATCACATAGCCAATTGATACATGTTTCAATTTCAAAACTGGCTTTCCGTCTTCAGCTGCATACAGACACCACTTTTTCTATGTAAATTGCTAAGCTTAGAAAAGCGCTTTACTTCTTAAAGGAACCACGCTGTCTTCTCCCTTATCATTTATTTATGGACAAATTCTAGCTTCCTGCCTTCCAATCTATGATTACTCTACACAATTCGTAACAATAAGTCAGAGACTTTTTCAGAAATAGACAGCCACCTGTGTCTCACACCAACCAGTGGAAGCATCAGAATAAGACAACTAAAGCAAATGCTGACCACTTGAAGAGTTGTAAAGGTCATCTCAACAACAGCACCAAGAAGCAAGGACTACTAAACTGTCTTCCCAGTTTTTTTTTTGTTCCTCTGCCTGATAACCCATTTTGTTTTGTCTGTTTGTCTGTTTTTGTGTGTATAAGAAGTACCTTATGAAAGGATTAGACTTTTAATTAGTAGCGTTACATGCCAACAGCTTATAACTGTTTTCCCGCAGCTGGAGTCTTTTACTTGTAGTGAATAATGATTCTGGTTCAGTAGAAAAACCTGGTCAGTGTTTTCTATAAATCTGGGTCAGAAAGTTTGATAAATTGTGGAATTTTCCATACTTTATCATAAGCCTTCTGGAATTTCATATAAACATCATTCAGTGACTTACCTGTGTCCACCATCTTTGTCACCTCCTCAAAAAACTCAATGAGGTTTGTCAAGTATAACTTACCCTTCATGAATTCATGTTGACTCTCCCTGATTAACCAAAATTTTTTGAGATAATCAGTTATCCTATCCTTGATTATAGACTCCAACAATTTCCCCACCACAGAAGTTGAGCTAACTTGTTTATAATTCCCTGGTTTCTCTCTGTCACCTTTCTTAAAGAGTAGAGTGGCGTGACCATATTTCCAGTTCAGAGGTGAACTCTGAAAGATTATGGTTAGGGCACCGGCAATGTGCTCTCCTACCTTCTTTAATATCCATGAATGGAAATCATCAGGTCCCGGGGATTTGTCACTCTTCAGTTTCATTAATTTCCCCATTACTGATGATTTACTTAAACTAAATTTATTTAGACCATGTCCCTCTCTTAATTTCTTTGGGACTTCTGGCAAGCTATCCTCCTTTTCTGATGTGAATACTGAAGCAAAATAATCATCCAGCATGTCAAAGAACAAAGAAAATTTCAGCACAGGAACATGCCCTTCTGCCCTCTGAGCCTGTGCCAATCCAGATGGTCTATCTAAACCTGTCACCTATTTCCCAAGGATCTGTATCCCTCTGCTCCCTGCCCATTCACGTATCTGTCTAGATACATCTTAAATGACGCTATCGTGCCTGCCTCTGCCACGTCCGCTGGCAACGCGTTCCAGGCACCCACCACCCTCTGCGTAAAGAACTTTCCACGCATATCTCCCTTAAACTTTTCTCCTCGCATCTTGAAATCGTGCCCCCTAGTAATTGAGTCCCCCACTCTGAGAAAAAGCTTCTTGCTGTCCACCCTGTCTATACCTCTCATGATTTTGTAGACCTCAATCAGGTTCCCCCCTCAACCTCTGTCTTTCTAATGTAAATAATCCTAATCTACTCAACCTCTCTTCATAGCTAGCGCCCTCCACACCAGGCAACATCCTGGTGAATCTCCTCTGCACCCTCTCCAAAGCATCCACATCCTTTTGGTAATGTGGCAACCAGAACTGTATGCAGTATTCCAAATGTGGTCGAACCAAAGTCCGATACAACTGTAACCTGACCTGCCAACTCTTGTATTCAATACCCCGTCCGATGAATGAAAGCGTGCCATATGCCTTCTTGACCACTCTATCGACCTGCGTTGCCACCTTCAGGGTACAATGGACCTGAACACCCAGATCTCTCTGTTCATCAATTTTCCCCAGGGCTTTTCCGTTTACCGTATAGTTCGCTCTTGAATTGGATCTTCGAAAATCCATCATCTCGCATTTGCCTGGATTGAACTCCATCTGCCATGTCTGCGCCCAACTCTCCGGTCTACCCATATTCTGCTGCATTCTCCGACAGTCCCCTTCACTATCAGCTACTCCACCAATCTTAGTGTCATCTGCAAACTTGGTAATCAGAACATCCATACCTACCTTCAGATCATTTATGTATATCACAGATAACGGTGGTCCCAACACGGATCCCTGTGGAACCACTGATCACAGTTCTCCATTTTGAGAAACTCCCTTCCACTACAACTCTACTACAACTCTCTATCTCCTGTTGCCCAGCCAGTTCTCTGTCCATCCAGCTAATACACCCTGGACCCCATGCGACTTCACTTTCTCCATCAGCCTACCATGGGGAACCTTATCAAACGCCTTACTGAAGTCCATGTATATGACATCCACAGCCCTTGCCTCATCCATCAAATTTGTCACTTCCTCAAAGAATTCTATCAAGTTGGTAAGACATGACCTTCCCTGCACAAAACCATACTGCCTATCACTAATCAGCCATTTTCTCCCAAATGTAAATAGATCCTATCCCTCAGTATCTTCTCCAGCAGCTTCCCCCCCACTGACGTCAGGTTCACCGGTCTATAATTACCTGGATTATCCTTGCTACCCTCCTTAAACAAGGGGACAACATTAGCAATTCTCCAGTCCTCCAGGACCTCGCCCGTGCTCAAGGATGCTGCAAAAATATCTGTTAAGGCCCCAGCTATTTCCTCTCTCGCTTCCCACAACAACCTGGGATAGATCCCACCTGGACCTGGGGACTTGTCCACCCTAATACCTTTTAGAATACCCAACACTTCCCCCCTCCTTATGCCGACTCGACCTAGAGTAATCAAACGTCTATCCTTAACCTCAACATCCGTCATGTCCCTCTCCTCAGTGAACACCGAGGCAAAGTACTCATTAAGAATCTCACTCATTTTCTCTGACTCCTCACATAACTTCCCTCCATTGTCCTTGAGTGGGCCAACCCTTTCTCTCGTTACCCTCTTGCTCCTTATGTATGAATAAAAGGCTTTGAGATTTTCCTTAACCCTGTTTGTTACAGATATTTCATGACCCCTTTTAGCCCTCTGAATTTCTCGTTTCAGATTGGTCCTGCTTTCCTGATATTCTTCCAAAGCTTCGTCTGTTTACAAATGCCTAGACCTTATGTATGCTTCCTTTTCCCTCTTTGCTAGTCTCTCAATTTTACCGGTCATCCATGGTTCCCTAATCTTGCCCTTTCTATCCCTCATTTTCACAGCGACATGTCTGTCCTGCACTCTAATCAACCTCTCTTTAAAAGCCTCCCACATATCAAATGTGGATTTACCGTCACAGCTGCTCCCAATCCACATTCCCCAGCTCCTGCCGAATTTTGCTATAGTTAGCCTTCCCCCAATTCAGCACTCTTCCTTTAGGACCACTCTCATCTTTGTCCATCAGTATTCTAAAACTTACAGAATTGTGACCACTATTCCCAAAGTAATCCCCTATTGAAACTTCAACCACCTGGCCAGGCTCATTCCCCAACACCAGGTCCAGAATGGCCCCTTCCCGAGTTGGACTATTTACATACTGCTCTAGAAAACCCTCCTGGAATCTCCTTACAAATTCTGCTCCATCTAAACCCCTAACACTAAGTGAATCCCAGTCAATGTTGGGAAAATTAAAATCTCCCATCACCACCATCCTGTTGCTCCTACATCTTTCCATAATCTGTCTACATATTTGTACCTCTGTCTCACGTTCGCTGTTGGGAGGCCTGTAGTACAGCCCCAACATTGTTACTGCACCCTTCCTATTTCTGAGCTCTGCCCATATTGCCTCACTGCTCGAGTCCTCCATCGTGCCCTCCTTCAGCACAGCTGTGATATCCTCTTTGACCAGTAATGCAACTCCTCCACCGCTTTTACCTCCCTCTCTATCCCGCCTGCAGCATCTATATCCTGGGATATTTAGTTGCCAATCTTGCCCTTCCCTCAACCAAGTCTCAGTAATAGCAATAACATCATACTTTCAGGTACTAATCCAAGCCCTAAGTTCATCTGCCTTACCTACTACACTTCTCGCATAAAAACAAATGCACCTCAGATCACCTGTCCCTTTGCGTTCATCATCTGCTGTCTGCCTCCTCTTCCCCTTAGCCACACTGACTTCATTATCTAGTTCCTTACAGGCTTTAGTTACTATCTCCTTACTGTCCACTAACCACCTCATTTGGTTCCCATCCCCCTGTCACATTAGTTTAAACCCTCCTCAACAGCATTATCAAAAGCACCCCCTCGGACATTGGTTCCAGTCCTGCCCAGGTGTAGACCGTCCGATTTGTAATAGTCTCCCCTCCCCCAGAACTGGTCCCAATGTCCCAAAAATCTGAACCCCTTCCTGCACCATCTCTCAAGCCACTCATTTATCCTGCCTATTCTTTCATTTCTACTCTGACTAGCACGTGGCACTGGTAGCAATCCTGAGATTACTACCTCTGAGGTCCTACTTTTTAACTTGGCTCCTAACTCCCTAAATTCTGCTTGTAGGACCTCATCCCGTTTTTTTTACCCATTTCGTTGGTGCCTATATGCACCACGACAGCCAGCTGTTCACCCTCCCCCTTCAGAATGTCCTGCAGTCGATCTGAGACATCCCTGACCTGTGCACCTGGGAGGCAACATACCAATCGGGAGTCTCGTTTTCGACCACAGAACCACCTATCGACTTCCCTTACAATCGAATCCCCTATGACTATAGCCCTTCCACTCTTTTTCCCGCCCTTCTGTACAGCAGAGCCAGCCACGGTGCCATGAACCTGGCTACTGCTGCCTTCCCCTGATGAGCCATCTTCCCCAACAGTATCCAAAACGGTATACCTGTTTTGGAGGGAGATAACCGCAGGGGACACCTGCACTGCCTTTCTGCTTTTTTTTCTGCCTTTTGGCCACCCATTCCCTTTCTCCCACAGCAATCCTAATCTGCGGTGTGACCAATTTGCTGAACATGCTATCCACGACTTCCTCAGCATCGCGGATGCTCCAAAGTGAGTCCATCTGCAACTCCAGAGCCGTCATGCAGTCTAACAAGAGCTGCAGCTGGACACACTTCTTGCACGTGTAGGAGTCAGGGACATCAGCCACGTCCCTGAGCTCCCACATTGAGCAAGAGGGGCATAACACAGGTCTGGGATCTCCTGCCATTTTTACTCTTAAGCTTAACTTAGTCCTACTATAATAACAAATACTAGAGAAATGAAATGAAAAAAAACTTGTACCAAATCACTCTACTTACCAGCACATGATAAAAAAAACAAAAAGAAAGAAAAACAAAAAGAAAAACACTTACCTTATCAACGCACCAGAGTTTTATTTTGCTCAGAGGCGGGTGGGAGACATTACACGTGTAGTATCTCAGGTTTAGCCACTGCCCAAATTTTGGCTACTCCCACTCAGCTCCGCTGCTGAAATGAAGAACTTCCTTCCCGGCAGCCCCTTGGTCCTCGCTCTCACAGTTCCCGCTGCTGCTGCTGCTGCTGCAAGAAATGGAGGCCGCTGATTGCATGAGGATCTCAATTTGGTATCAGAAGACAGTGAACTTATGTCCAATCAGGACTGCTGTTTTCTGTTCCGTTCTGCAGAAACAGTCTGCTGAAATGATTAGTACATTTACTTTTCACAAATTTTTCTAACCAATCAGTGACCAACCAAAGCTACAGGAGGATTGCTGGCACTACCTGCCTGTCATCTACCTGTAGCTCGTCACCAAATCAATTCATTGTGCCTATTTCTGACATTACTACTGTTTCTGTTGCCGAACTATGGCTCTGCTAATAAGCTTTTTTGATCTTGATTCTCTGAAGCTATGACACAAGGCAGAAGTGGTACAATATTAAAGTGTGGGTATCATCTGTTTCTGCGCAATCCTGTATATCAGATAGCATCATCTCTTCAGAGAGATTTTGTGGTTAGGTGGTGATGATTAAGCACAGAGTTTGTACATTGTAGGTATTCTTAAACAACCTATTCAGACATGTCATGTTATACCTCTGGAGCAGGTGGGACTTAAGCCAAAGTCGTCATGCATGAGGCTTGGATGCTCCTACTGACACAAGCCTCCATACATTATGAATATCAATTTGCAACTGTCTTTGATCTGTTACTCTGACTGAATGTTCAGAATGTGAATTTCTGGCTAAATTAGTTTTTCTGTTTGATATAGTATCAATATTAGCAACCCTTTTGTTTAATTATTCTCCCCATGAGCTGAAACTGAATGTTCATGGTACCTTAGCTGCCGTGTGGAATAACTTCTATGTATTAAACAATGTGAATTGGCAGTGCTCTACATTGCAGGGGCCACAACTATTCCTAATTCTGAATTAATTTCCCAGTACATAAAGAATAGCTAATGAACGAATCATGATGTATGGTCTGCCTTCTGCAGATGCCATGCATCCTTCACAGGACAAGGAGTGACGAGCTACAGGATTGGAAATCTGTTGACAGTTACAGGCTGAGGAATAGAATTCTCTCTGGGTGTGAGGGGCGTATATGTTTTTTTTCAGTCATTGCAAAGTAAGTCTTGTACACACCTGCCAAAACCTATTTAGGTAGTTTGTTACAGCAAGATTATGAAAGTAAAACACTTTGATGGTCATTTACCCTTCTGTGTTTCTGTTCCCATCTGAAGGGCATACATCTCTGTCTCGGCCTAAGTCCTTACTGGTGTCGTCCCCTTCCACCAAACTACTCACCCTGGAGGAGGCCCAGGCTCGAACGCAGGTCCAGATCATCTCCCCTATGAATTCAGACAGCAAGTACATCGAAGTGGGTGATGGGCCTGCCGCATTACAGGGCAGGTTCCACACGGTCATCGACTTCCCTATTGACAGGTAAAACAGAGCCACTATCTTTTAATGTCTTTCTTTATGGATGTCATCTAGAAATGTCCACAGGGCTTCATCAGTCTGCGACAGGAACATCACATTATAAGCCTAATTGCACTTGTCTTCTTCTGTGCTGGGGCTATTTGTGCATTTCCCTCCCTGCTCTCTTCTCCCTCTCCCCCTTTCTACTCACCCCTTCCCCCTCCTCTCCCCATCTGTAGGTCAGGGAATTGTGGTTGGTGTTACTTATTCTTTTCATTTCCCTCTCCTACTTAGAAAACACTCCATCGAATTAATGTCTTTGACCAATCTTTTGCTCTTCTCTCCTCATACCTGTGCCTGTAACTTAGTTTCCAATTTAATCCAGTCCACTCCAGTGATAGATCATGGAACGATTTTCAGTATTAAAAGTTTGTATAAATGTGTGTTCTTGTGATTTGTGGTGTTCTTTTGTTTGTTTTGAATGCAGGTTGGCACACAGTTTACTGATTCTTTTATTATCCTAATCCAGGAAGAGGACAACAAGCAAACCCAAGAAATCACCTGTTGGTACTTGGCGCTCTTTCTTCAACCTGGGCAAGTCTTCCTCTATAGCCAAGCGGAAGCTGCACCGTAACCCCAGTGAGCCAACCCAAATGAAGTCCATGGTTTTAACAGGTGGGTGTTATTGGATTGTTTGGAAAACACATACTTTCCTGTTTCTGAATTTGCTGAGGTACAACTACAGCATCTTGTGTAAGAGGTCATTTGTTACACGCAGGAGGATGCAGTGAGCACTGTCAGGTTGCTCAGGTGAAAACCACCTTATGCCTTTAGAGTTCCAGACCATGAGGCATTATTAACTCACTGTACTGTACAAGAGTTTAAAGTCATAAATTATGGGCTGCGTGATTAATAAGTAAGACTCAGTAAAGTCTTCATTCTCTCAACGGTTGTGATTTTATTTTTTGTCATTCTATCAGCAAGGGGTGATTCAGGAACACTTCGGTCTGCTAAAAGTGAAGAATCTCTCTCATCTCTTCACAATGTTGAAGGTTAGTACAAAGCAGTCATTTGATATTATTCATTACTTGCATATTGCAGTTTGCTTGCTATGTATTCAAATATTTGTTTGCAGCCATTGTTCCTGTTCACCATTTGGGTTGATATTCCAATATGCTGCTGTCATGATCAGGAAAAGTGCTAAATTACAAAATTGCCCAGTGACACTCATGTAATAGAACTACCAGAGTTCCACCGTGAATCAAATGCCTGTGTTATTGGATGTTCAGGAAGCAACTGTAATCTGTATTATTGGGTTAGTGGGCAGTGACTCTAATCCCCCTGTTGCCAGGTTAGCGGGCAGTGACTGTAATCCCCCTGTTGCCGGGTTAGTGGGCAGTGACTCTAATCCCTCTGCCACTGGATTTGCGAGTATTTACTGTAATCCGTTCAATTACTGGCCATTGTTTAGCCTGTTTATTATTTTTATGACTGATTGAACACTCAACGTTTGTTCAGTAAACTTGTTGATTTTTACTTTGGGATTAATACTTCTCTCTTATTCGTCAGCTCAGGGTGAGCCATTGTCAGGTTTTTGATAATTCACTGATCTTGCTATTTGAATGGATCTGTGCTTCCTACTCAGTAAAACATTATAATTTTAAACTGTGCAGTTAATCAATCTTGAGAGTTAATTAAACATTTTGCATGTTCTTGTGTGCAATATTAGATTTGGCTGTTTGCTTACCATGTCAAAGGTAAGAATGAATTAATAATTAACGATTTATTGTGATCGTTCTGCCAGATTATTGAAAGATTTGAGGTAAAAATTGTCCCATGTGTTTCAGTACATATGAGCCTGGCACCAATATTCTGTAGCTTAATTGAGTTAAATAGATACATTAACAGGACTGGAAACATAAATTGAAAATTGAAAGTGTTGCAGGCATGTTGTGTTGATTAATGTACACTGGAGCCCATAACATCTCTCAATTCCAAAAAAGTGCTGCTGCAGGATAAAAACAGGCCTGTTAGCTCAGAGGTGACCTGATCTTAACTCCGTCTATTTTCCATGGTTCCAGACCATTTAATATCCAAGCTTACAAAAATAGAAAATACTTAGCCAATCACAACAAATTTGAGGGGAGAAAATGAGTTTCAGGTCAATAATATTTCTTTGACATTGGAAATGCTTCAGATTTTAAGCAAGTATGGAGGCAGAGACCATGGTTGTGGAGAAGTCACAACAGGGCAGGTCTGATGGGAAGCAAGGCAAGTTGATGGGTCTACAGAATGTATAAAATTGATAAGCAACTCATCATCAATAGATGTTATCTACAAACTGTTAAAATGAGGAATAAAGTTATAACCTGAAATTGTTGAAATAACATTTATTTTTCTACATCCTCCATGCTATCTCTGAACTTGTTTGGAACCTGCTGCATTTTTACCTTTCGCCAGTTGTGAAGGGTGTCATAAACTCTGTCTGTTGCTCTTTCTTCATACACATTACCAGACTTGTTCATGATTTTGAATTTCCAGCATCAGCAGTATTTTGGTTTTATTAAATTCTGTCAGTCTTGGTTGAAATTTTAATTTGGTCTCCAGCTTCAAAAGATGTTTGCAGGAGAGAGTTCAGAATCCCACTGCACCATAGGATAGTGTTTCTGACATCATGCCTGAATGGCCTAGCTTTAACTTTAATACTGTGCTCAGTTGTTCTCAACTTTCCCATCAATAGAAGTAGCTTCTATGAAATCATATATTCACCTTAAGCACCTCAGTTACATCACCCCTTAATTTTTCCTAATCAATGTGAATACAACTTGGTCTTTGCAACCTGCTTTCATAAGTTAACCTCATTAGCTGCAGTACCACCCACAATTCTGCTCTGGAACCTTATCTGATAACAGTGTGTTCTTTCTCAAACAAATTTTCTAGAATAGATCATAGTGTTCCAACCAGAACATAAATTTGCACCCACTTGTATTTCAGTTTCCCAGGCATTTCAGTTGCTATTTATACTTGCCCACTAGCTTTTAGTGCTCCTACTGGATTTGCGTTTTTGGATGTCTGTTTACTATGTGGGCTTGTAACATTATCATGATGTGATCAAGTTAAACATGAGATCAAAAAGATTGACCCAAGCTTAATTGACAAGACATTGGTTAATATCAGTTAAGCAGTGAGCAAAATAAAATGGTTTGACGTATTTTGGATTAACAGGGTGTGCTGGGAATGCAGGGATTTCACACTCCGTGCACGTTAAAGGACACCCAGTCTTTTCCCAGTTATTTAGGAACACAGGAACAGAAGTAGGCCATTCAGTTCTGTAAGTCTGTTCTGCCATTCAGCCCCTTAAGCGTGTTCTGCCATTCAATGAGATCTTACCTGTCTGTGGCCTTAGTCCGTATCCCTTAATACATTTGCTTAACATAAGTTTGTCAATCTCAGATTTAAAATTAACCAAATTAAAATCTAGTGCAACCTGAGAACAGGGAACTGCTTACAGAGCCATGTGAGAGAAAGTTATTGAACAACCTAAGCATGTCATGATATGAGATTCTGCCTGATGCCAAAACAAAATGTAACTTGTGAGATACTTTTCGACATATATTTTTCTAAATTTATTTAAGAATTAAACAAAGTGCTTCAAGAACTGGTTTGGTTGCTTGTTTAGTGGTGAATGATGTGCTTTTTTTTCCTAGGGGAACCAAAGGTGTACAGACCTAGAAGACCTCGATCTAGCAGTGATGCTTTGTCTGTTTCTTTCAATGCTGGCGGCCTTCCAGGTCTCAACCACTGTAACTCATATGACAACCTACCCAATGACGAGAGTGAAATAGAAGAAGCCATGCATCAAGTGCCTGCACTCCTGTCTTCCAGAATGGAGGATGTAGAACTGAGTCCCCCTGATATGGGAGCAGCTAGTTTGGACTTTGACCCAATGTCATTTCAGTGTAGTCCGCCAAGGACGGAACATGCAGGTCCTGACAGCATTTCATCTCAGGTGGATTCTTCAGCCAGTGGCAAAGACAAGTCAAACGGCAGCAAGAGGGAATCAGATTTGGGTAGTACCTGCCTTACCCCTGGTAGTGCTACTAGTTCTGAGCCAGTCTGTCACTCCCCAGATAAGCTGATAAGTCCCTTCTTCTCTCCTGATCTGAGCCCCACTGATGAGAAACTTGCTAAACCAACTTCTTTCGCAGAAAAGGTAGTTCATGCTTTCTCCCCAAAGGTTGGACGCAAGTCACCCAAGTCTCCTATGTTGACCATTTCTGAACCTATGACAATCTCTGTACCGACACGAGTATCTGAAATGATTGGCAGTATGGCAACTGTTTCACTGACTTCATCTCCACCTCACACAAATCCAGCAGGGAGTAGCAGTGTCAGCAAGTCACCTCCACAAATGATGTCAATGCTGCTGAAAACCAGCGACATGCAATTGTCTGAGGGTTGTCGTCAGGAGATCCACACCAAGCTTTCTGCTGCAGTGTCAGAGGCCAAAGAGCAAAGTCTGGATTGGCATGATCAGACCTATCGCTACAAGGCTGTACAGCCTACCTATTCACAAGCAGAGTCAAAGTGGGAAAGCCCAAACTGGCAAGAACTGATCAATCAAAACAAGACTACACCATCTACCAGTTCACAAATCGGGACTCCAAGTCAAAGCCCAGAATGGCATGAACTGACTGATCAAAACAAGACTATATCACCCACCAATTTACAAGCAGGAATAAAAGGGCAAAGTTTAGACTGGCGTGAACTGACCAATCAAAATAAGTCTACACCATCTACCAATTCTCAAAAAGGGACATCAGGGCAAATCTCAGATTGGTATGAACTAACCAATCAAAACAAGACTACATCATCTTCTGCCCATTCACAACTGGAGGCAAAAGGGCAAAGCCCAGACTGGCATGAACTGACCAATCAAAACAAGGCAGTACCATCCACCTATTCACAGATAGGTGAGTGTTAAAGAGGAGTTATTACATTAGGTAAGGTTCATTGGGAAAGGATCACAGAGCGAACTGTATTTCAGGTACGTGTGCACTGTCCTGGCACACTGCCAAACGTTTGAGGAGTTGGAAAGAGTAGGTTGCAGCTGACATCTTTCAACTTTACTGTTGGTGATAACTCCTGTCAAAGGTAACTTATTTTCGCCAAAAAAAAGGAGAATGCAAGTCTCTGTTCTAATTTATTTTCATAAATATTTGATACTCAATGCTGTGAGTCATTACAATGAGAAGAAAGCCTCATATGTCCAAGTGTTAATCCCCTTCTTCGGGTGTTGTGTAGAGTGACTGGTGTCAAGGTGGCAACAGTGAATATGGTTAAAAAGATGTGCTGTTTAAAGGACTTTGGCATGCCAGACAAGTAGTGAACAGGTTATTTTCTTCAGTACCTGACTATCTGACAGCTCCTTATACTGTCTTCTCCTTTTGCCTTCTTCCCGCCATGCACTCATCTTATCAGTAACATGTGCTAGACTATTATTCCACAAGTAATGCAAATATTTTACTACCGAACCAGTTGTCCCTGAAAAGATATTTGTTAACCACCTTCATGAACCATTACAGTCCACGCATCCAACTACTGTTAAGGAAGGAGTTCCGGGACTTTAAACCAATGACATGAGGAAAGGTGATATCATTCCTAGTCAGAATGGTGTGAGACTCGGAGGGAAACCTGTACCTGGTGGTGTTTCAGCAATAATGACTTTGTGGTGTAACTCATCAATCAATTTCCTCACTTCTAACCTTATGACTGAGAGAAGGTCATTGATGAGCAGCTGAAGATGGTTGGGCCCTGAGCAATTCTGCAGTGATGTCCTGAGACTGAGATGATTCACCTCCAACAAGCACGACCATTTTCTTTGTAGATGATGTGACTGCAGCCAGTAGAGAGTTTTCCCTGACTCCCAGATAACAAGGTGTGGGGCTGGATGAACACAGCAGGCCAAGCAGCATCATAGGAGCAGGAAAGCTTGACGTTTCGGGCCTAGACCCTTCA
>JAHRHZ010000042.1:35015834-35038345 GCA_024137785.1 Ginglymostoma cirratum | reverse complement strand
AAGCTTGACGTTTCGGGCCTAGACCCTTCAAGGGTCTAGGCCCGAAACGTCAAGCTTTCCTGCTCCTATGATGCTGCTTGGCCTGCTGTGTTCATCCAGCCCCACACCTTGTTATCTCGGATTCTCCAGCATCTGCAGTATCTTTTATCTCTTTCCCTGACTCCCATTGACTTAAAAGGTGTCTTCATGCCACATTCAGTCAAATGCTGCTTTGATGTGAAGGGCAGACACTGTCCCCCACCTCTGGCATTCAGCTCCTTGGTCCATGTGTCAGGAGCGTATCGTGAGGTCAGGAGTCAAGTAACTGCTGGATCCCAAACTGAACATCAGTGAACAGTGTTGCATAAGTGCCACTTAATAGCGCTGTTGATACTGCAAGGAAATTAAGCCTAAAGGAGAGGGAGCAATTAAATTGCATTGGGACGAAAGCAAGCATGAGACATCCTCATTATTAAATGAAGGCTTGGAAAATATTCTGCACAGAACATACAGGGAGACTTAATAAGTTGTTTCATTATCATGAATAACACCGATAAAGTAAATCGTAAATGTGTGCTTCTAATGCTTGCTGAACAGTAATTCAGGATTATTACTAGGAACTTAAAAGTTCACTGTGGAATGGTTTCAGGAAAAGGAATGTTTTGCTGCAAAGGATCAAAATTAAATCATCATTTAGAATGGAATTGGACAAAGAGGATTGTAATGAAAATACAAGTGAAGAGATTAGAGCAGTTAGTACTAGCCACAGACCCAGTCCTAGCACAGATACAATGTGCTGTTTGGCCTCCTGTGCTGTGAACCTCTATGAAGGTCCCACTATATTGTAATATTTGTAAAAGATTGAATTGTCTATAGTGCACTCAACAGGTTGTGCAAAGGGTTTTTTCTCGACTAATTAATATCTGTCCTCCTATTTACTCCGCAGTGACTCCAGTGGAATCCCCTCAGGAGGCTCCTCCAGTCAACTCTGTGCCTCTCCTTCCACCACCTCCACCTCCAAAGAGCGCTGCTCGCTTACTGGCATTGGCTCTAGCTGAAAGCGCTCAGCAGGCCACTGCACAATCTCAGAAGAAGCCTCAGCCTGGATGGCAGGTCTCAGGGGATCAGAGCCTTCACAATGTCCCTGTTACAGAGCCATGTCCAGCGTCAGTTTCTTCAGCACCTTCTACAACAGCTAGTTGTCAGTTAACTGTGCAGCCAACTGTCGAGCAACAGCCTGCCACAGGCCAAGTCCCTCCTAGTACTACACTAGGGCCCACAGCTTCAGGTCAGGTAAGGGAAATACAGGATTAATTTGTCAACTAGACTGTGGCATTTGGTGCTTCATAGGAAATTTGGTGGAATTCCACTGCTGAATTGTTGACTGAAAGAAAATAGTTGTAAGTGTTCAATCAGTCGAGCTACACTGCAGTTTTCTAACATTTATCAATATTTTATGTCGGTCCCTTCATAAGGTAAAATCAGTTGTTACATTGTAGGTAACAAGCATGGGGCTGGATGAACACAGCAGGTCAAGCAGCATCATAGGAGCAGGAAAACTTGACGTTTCGGGCCTAAACCCTTCATCAGAAATGGGGGAGGGGAAGAGGGTTCTGAAATAAATAGCGAGAGAGGGGGAGGCGGACAGAGGATGGATAGAGGAGAGGATAGGTGGAGAGGAGGCAGACAAGTCGAAGAGGCGGGGATGGAGCCAGTAAAGGTGAGTGTAGGTAGGGGGGTGAGGAGGAGATAGGTCAGTCCAGGGAGGACGGACAGGTCAAGGGGGCGGGATGATGTTAGTAGATAGGAGATGGGGGTGTGGCTTGAGGTGAGAGGAAAAACAGGTGAGGGAGGTGGAGATGAGCTGGGCTGGTTTTGGGATGCGGTTGGGGGAGGGGAGATTTTGAAGCTTGTGAAATCCACATTGATGCCATTGGGCTGCAGGGTTCCCAGGCTGAGTATGATTTGCTGTTCCTGCAGCCTTCGGGTGGCATCACTATGGCATTGTAGGAGGCCCAGGATGGACATGTCATCTGAGGAATGGGAGGAGGAGTTGAAATGGTTCGCGACTGGGAGGTGCAGTTGTTTGTTGCGAACTGAGCGCAGGTGTTCTGCAAAGCGGTCCCCAAGCCTCCGCTTGGTTTCCCCGATGTAGAGGAAGCCACGACGGGTACAGCGGATGCAGTATACCACATTGGCAGATGTGCAGGTGAACATCTGCCTGATGTGGAAAGTCGTCTTGGGGCCTGGGATTGGGGTGAGGGAGGAGGTGTGGGGGCAGGTGTAGCACTTCCTGCGGTTACAAGGAAAAGTGCCGGGTGTGGTGGGGCTGGAGGGGAGTGTGGAGCGGACAAGGGAGTCGCGGAGGGAGTGGTCCCTCCGGAAGGCAGATAAGGGTGGGGAGGGAATAAAGTCTTTGGTGGTGGGGTCGGATTGCAGATGGTGGAAGTGTCGGAGGATGATGCATTGTATCCGGAGGTTGGTGGGGTGGTATGTGAGGACGAGGGGGATTCTATTTTGGTTATTATTGCGGGGACGGGACGTGAGGGATGTGTTCCGGGAAATGCGGGAGACACGGTCGAGGGCGTTCACGACCACTGTTGGGGGGGAGTTGCGGTCCTTGAAGAATGAGGACATTTGAGATGTACGGGAGTGGAATGTCTCATCCTGGGAGCAGATGCGGCGGAGGCGAAGGAATTGGGAATAGGGGATGGAGACAGAGAGGTCCAGGAAGGAGAGAGAAGTGTTGGAGATGGTCCAGGTGAACTTCAGGTTGGGGTGGAAGGTGTTGGTGAAGTGGATGAACTGCTCGAGCTCCTCGTGGGAGCACGAGGCGGCGCCAATGCAGTCATCAATGTAACGGAGGAAGAGGTGGGGTTTAGGGTCAGTGTAGGTACGGAAGAGGGATTGTTCCACGTAACCTACAAAGAGGCAGGCATAGCTTGGGCCCATGCGGGTACCCATGGCCACCCCCTTTGTCTGTAGGAAGTGGGAGGAATTGAAAGAAAAGTTGTTGAGGGTGAGGACGAGTTCGGCTAAGTGGATGAGGGTGTCGGTGGAGGGGGATTGGTCAGTTCTGCGGGACAGGAAGAAGCGGAGGGCCTTTAGGTCATCAGCATGGGGAATACAGGTGTATAGGGACTGGACGTCCATCGTAAAGATGAGGTGTTGGGGACCGGGGAATTGGAAGTTCTTGAGGAGGTGGAGGGCATGGGTGGTGTCACGGACGTAGGTAGGGGGTTCCTGGACCAAGGGGGTGAAAATGGAATCGAGGTAGGTGGAGATAAGTTCGGTGGGGCAGGAGCAGGTTTGTGGATTTTGGGAAGGAGATAGAAGCGGGCGGTGCGGGGTTGGGGAACGATGAGGTTGGAGGCGGTGGGTGGGAGGTCACCTGAGGTGATGAGGTTGTGGATGGTTTGGGAGATGATGGTTTTGTGCTCGGGGGTGGGGTCATGATCTAGGGGGCGGTAGGAGGAGGTGTCAGAGAGTTGGCTCCTGGCCTCAGCAATGTAGAGGTCAGTGCGCCATACTACGACTGCCCCTCCCTTGTCTGCGGGTTTTATGGTGAGGTTGGGATTGGAGCGGAGGGAGCAGAGGGCTGCATGTTCTGCGGGGGAGAGGTTGGAGTGTTTGAGAGGGGTAGAGAGGTTGAGGCGATTGATGTCTCGACGGCAGTTGGAGATGAAGAGGTCGAGGGAGGGTAGGAGGCCTTGGGGTGGTGTCCAGGAGGAGGGCTTGTGTTGGAGGCGAGAGAAGGGGTCAGTAGAGGGAGGGTTAGATTCGCAGTTGGAGAAGTAAGCGTGGAGGCGGAGGCAGCGGAGAAACTGTTCAATATCCAAGCGTGAGCGGTATTCGTTGATATGTGGGTGGAGGGGGACAAAGGTGAGCCCTTTACTGAGGACTGACCGTTCGTCCTCAGTAAGGGGGAGGTCTGGGGGGATGGTGAAGACTTGGCAGGGCTCAGTGTTGCTGTCTCCTCTGGAGCTGCTGGCTGTGGAGGCAGTGGGCGGAGTTATGTCGGCAGTGGGTGTTGTGTCGGCTTCGGCGGTGGGTGGAGCGGCGGCGGCAACAGCGATGACGGTAGTGTCTGTGGTGTTGGTTTCGGTGATGGAGGCGGTGGTTTCAGCAGCGGCGGCATTCGCTGTCCCGGAAGTGGGGTACCCGGTGGTGGCGGATGTGACGTCATCAGTGGGTTTTCTGACAGTGGCCTCATGGCCAATGGCGGCGGGTACATTGTGGGGGAGGTCCTGGGTCCGGCTGGGGATTTGGGGAGTGGGGGAAGCCCGTTTTGGGTGGTGGGCATCAGTAAGTTTACTGTACTTACGGTTTTTGGTGTCCAATAAAGCTGAGTAAAATTGTGAATTCAAGCTGTGGATCCTACGGAGAATAAAAAACAGGAGAGGTCCTTTGCAGGTCTGGGAGAGGGAGGCTCTGAGCTGGGGGAGTCTTGATTGTAGTGCCTGGAGATGCCTGCGCATTGCTGCAAGTGTGTGTTTCAGGAGTCGCAGGCAGACGCACTTCTGGAGGGTCTCAATGTTCTCCATGTAGATGTTATCACGGTTGGGGCCAAATTGGGAAGGCTTGAATGTGGATTGTAGTCCATTGGGGATGATCTGGTTCCGTAGGCAGGTACTAAGAAAGGTGAAGTGGCTGTCGTACCTGGTTTGCTTCAGGACGTGGTCAAGCAGTTTCAAGGCCGAAGAGGTTATGAGAGAGTTGCAGTGGGAGTGAGATTCCCTGAGGTTTGTCCGGAGGGAGGAGGGTAACTTCTTCAGGGTAGGCATCCTTAGAAGAGGCTTCGCAGTGGGGTTAAAATTGTATCAGAGATAAAAGGTACTGCAGATGCTGGAGGATCCGAGATAACAAGCATGGGGCTGGATGAACACAGCAGGTCAAGCAGCATCATAGGAGCAGGAAAACTTGACGTTTCGGGCCTAAACCCTTCATCAGAAATGGGGGAGGGGAAGAGGGTACCTAGACTCCATTTTCACCCCCTTGGTCCAGGAACTCCCTACCTACGTACGTGACACCACCCACGCCCTCCACCTCCTCCAGAATTTCCAATTCCCCGGTCCCCAACATCTCATCTTTACGATGGACGTCCAGTCCCTATACACCTGTATTCCCCATGCTGATGGCCTGAAGGCCCTCCGCTTCTTCCTGTCCCGCAGAACTGACCAATCCCCCTCCACCGACACCCTCATCCACTTAGCCGAGCTCGTCCTCACCCTCAACAACTTTTCTTTCAATTCCTCCCACTTCCTACAGACAAAGGGGGTGGCCATGGGTACCCACATGGGCCCAAGCTATGCCTGCCTCTTTGTAGGTTACGTGGAACAATCCCTCTTCCGTACCTACACCAGCCCTAAACCCCACCTCTTCCTCCGTTACATTGATGACTGCATTGGCGCCGCCTCGTGCTCCCACGAGGAGCTCGAGCAGTTCATCCACTTCACCAACACCTTCCACCCCAACCTGAAGTTCACCTGGACCATCTCCAACACTTCTCTCTCCTTCCTGGACCTCTCTGTCTCCATCTGGGGCAACCACCTAGAAACAGATGTCCATTTCAAGCCCACTGACTCCCACAGCTACCTGGAATACACCTCCTCCCACCCACCCTCCTGCAAAAATGCCAACCCCTATTCCCAATTCCTTCGCCTCCGCCACATCTGCTCCCAGGATGAGACGTTCCACTCCCGTACATCTCAAATGTCCTCATTCTTCAAGGACCGCAACTTCCCCCCCACAGTGGTCGAGAATGCCCTCGACCGTGTCTCCCGCATTTCCCGGAACACATCCCTCACGCCCCGTCCCTGCAATAATAACCAAAAAAGAATCCCCCTCGTCCTCACATACCACCCCACCAACCTCCGGATCCAACGCATCATCCTCCGACACTTCCGCCATCTGCAATCAGACCCCACCACCAAAGACGTTTTTCCCTCCCCACCCTTAACTGCCTTCCGGAGGGACCACTCCCTCCGCGACTCCCTTGTCCGCTCCACACTCCCCTCCAGCCCCATCACACCCGGCACTTTTCCTTGTAACCGCAGGAAGTGCTACACCTGCCCCCACACCTCCTCCCTCACCCCAATCCCAGGCCCCAAGAAGACTTTCCACATCAGGCAGATGTTCACCTGCACATCTGCCAATGTGGTATACTGCATCCGCTGTACCCGTTGTGGCCTCCTCTACATCAGGGAAACCAAGCGAAGGCTTGGGGACCGCTTTGCAGAACACCTGCGCTCAGTTCGCAACAAACAACTGCACCTCCTAGTCGTGAACCATTTCAACTCCCCCTCCCGTTCCTCAGATGACATGTCCATCCTGGGCCTCCTACAATGCCATAGTGATGCCACCCGAAGGCTGCAGGAGCAGCAAATCATATTCAGCCTGGGAACCCTGCAGCCCAATGGCATCAATGTGGATTTCACAAGCTTCAAAATCTCCCCTCCCCCAACCGCATCCCAAAACCAGCCCAGCTCATCTCCACCTCCCTAACCTGTTTTTCCTCTCACCTCAAGCCACACCCCCATCTCCTATCTACTAACATCATCCCGCCCCCTTGACCTGTCCGTCCTGACCCCCCTACCTACACTCACCTTTACTGGCTCCATCCCCGCCTCTTCGACTCGTCTGCCTCCTCTCCACCTATCCTCTCCTCTATCCATCCTCTATCCGCCTCCCCCTCTCTCCCTATTTATTTCAGAACCCTCTTCCCCTCCCCCATTTCTGATGAAGGGTTTAGGCCCGAAACGTCAAGTTTTCCTGCTCCTATGATGCTGCTTGACCTGCTGTGTTCATCCAGCCCCATGCTTGTTATCTCGGATCCTCCAGCATCTGCAGTACCTTTTATCTCTGTTACATTGTCGGGGTGTGTTTGGAGAGATAAACCTGAGCAGTATCCCTAAGTAACAGGGATCACAGCATCACAGGAATTTCTCATTACAGTCAACACAAGTCACACACACCCAAGAATTGGCATTTATTGTTACAATTGTTCAGGCCATCCCTCCACTTGTTTCCCAGGTAATTCAATTCAATTTGTTGTTTTCATGCTCATGCAATACATTTTATGCCAAGTGGGTACTTAAGCACAGTGTCCTTAAGCAGAGACCACTAGACATAAGAACGTGGTGGGCTGTTTGGACCCTTCAGCCTGCTGTGCCATTCAATAGGATCATGTTTGATATGACGTCCTTCACATCAACTTTCCTGCCTTTTCCCCAGAACCTTTGGTTCCCCGATTGATCAAAAATCTATCTTGGCTGTAAATATACATCAGGAATTTGAAAGACACAGTTCCCTGAGAGAAGAAATACTTGTTCATTTCAGATTTGAATTGGCACCACTTTATTCTGGGACTATGCCCCCTGGTCCCATGAGAAGAAACATCGTCTCAGCATTTGCCCTTCTAAGCCTCTTACTGGCATGTTAATATGTGCTAAACATAAAATATTGTAGTTTCAGAAACAAATACAGTGGATTTCTAACTCTAAAATAAACATAGAAAATGTTGGAAATACTCAGTAGATCACACTGCATTCGTTGGGAGAGAAATGGAGTTAACATTTCATATCGGTAATCTTCCATCATGATCTTTATCATTTTAGATGAAATGTTATCCAGTCTAGACATTAACTCTTTTTCTTTCCAAAGATGCTGCCTGATTTGGTGATTTTTTCCAGCATTTTATGTTTTTATTTCAAATTTCCAGCATCTGCAGTAAAGTGATTAGATAATTAAACTGTACCATCCTAGAAAACAAAAGACGAAAAATCTAAATCAATATTATTGTTTAAACGTGTTCAGTATTGTGGAATAGTACAAATGAATCCTAAACAATGCACTTTCAATCTAGTCTGAAGCAGTTTGCCTACTGAGTAAGGTTGCATTCTGTTCAGGGGAATGAGCAAATGGAAACTTTTGTTTTAAAGTAAATTCCATGACTGCAGATAGTAAACAAGTTAATCATTCAGTTGCATTAAGTGTTTACAAGAATTTGAATTAATTTGAGTTTGTGTGTTGACCAGTGAGAAGCAGGTCTGTGAGGTGGAACTGCACAGAAGCTGTACAACAGAAATCTGGTGACCCTAACTGGAAAAGAGAAAGTGGTGGTGAGCCACCACCATGAACCCTTACAGTCCTTATGGTATAGTAACACCACTATGTTGTTAGGAAGAGAGAGTTCCAGGATTTTGACTCCACAACAGTGAAGAAACGACGATATAGTTCCAAGTCATGATAACGTGTGGCTTGGAAGGGAACTTGTAGGTTAGGGGTTTGAGTGCAGCTACTGCCTACATCCTTCTAGGTGGCAGAGATTGAGTTTGAAAGGTGCTGCTGAAGGAAGCCTTTGTGATTTGCTGCAGTGAATCTTGTTGATAATACATAGTGCTACCACTGTGGATCAGTGGTGGGTGTGAATTCAGGCAGGCTGCTTTGTCCAGGATGGTGTTGAGCTTTCTAGATTTTTGCTGAAGTTGTGCTCATCCAGGAAAGGTGACAGCATTCCATCACACACCTGACTTCTGCATTCTAGATGGTGGACAGGTTTTTTGGAGACAAGAAACTAAGTTACTTTTACCAGAATTCCAAACATCTAACCCATTCATGTCACCACAGTATTTATTTGATTTATCCTGTAAGTTTCTGGTCAGTGGTAACTCCCTGAATATTGATAGTGGGGATTCAGAGGGAAGAATAAATTTGAATGTTTTGGGGAACTTTCCAACTATGTACTGCTTTGGCACTGCTTCTGTTGGGCCTGTCTAAGGCTTACCCAGGGATGGTGGTGGCTGGCACTGAAATAATGAGATATGATTCTCGAAACTTGCTGTCAGGTTGTTCCTTAACTTGTCTACAGAATAGATCTTACAATTTTGGCATGAGTCAACAGATGTTAGTAAGTGGGGGTCTTCAGAGTTGGGTGTGCCAAACATGAACAGTTCATTGCTACATATATACTTACAAATGAAAGCTGTAGGTACCTCACTTTATATCTCCTGTTTTGCATTTATTGTCCCAGTATCTCAGTCCTTCTCTTTTAGAAACTGATTGTTCCACTTTCTTGAAGTTGAAAATTATTTTTAAACATAAATATCATTTTCACTTTTCATTGACACAACCATTCACTTGAAGGTTTCATTATTGCAAAATTTAATTTACTTCTTTCAAATGTAACAGCATTTGTATTAGTTTGACTGCAAGACTATAGGTAAATTTAGCTTTTAGTAGAGAAGCACCAGTGATCCTTGGATTACAGTCACTGACCAGAGCCTTAAAGTCAGGGGAGTTGAACACTTATGCACCTCATGGTCTTGAAAAGGTCATGGCAGAGAGGCTGGAGGAAACACAGCAAGATTCAACTGTTCATGCAGGCAGGGAAAGAGAGGAAACTGGAATGCAGCTGTTTTCAGAATACTGATCCACAACTTCAAGGATCAAAAGGACAACCAAATCTGGCTCAAGAATTGTTCATGGTATGGGGTAGCGAAGAGGAAATACCAATATTTTACATAATATCGGAGCAAAATATTTCTTAAATCCTGGTAACTGGTTGGTTATTGCTGTTTATTGTCTTTTCCAGGTTCGGGCAGCAGTTTCTGCAGGGATTCCGTTGAAGCCATCAGAGTCACGTGCTCCAGAACAGCCAGGATCTACTTTCAGCTCCGATAATAGCTATGTCACCCGCCCTACCACTGTTATGGCCATTCACAGTGGACAACAGGAGAAATCAAGAGACAATGTCCAAGCACCAGCTGTAAAACCAAGAGCTGACTCTGTGCCTGTGGATTGTAGTGCTTACAGTAACACTCCATCAGTGCCACTTGTCCGATCAGTAGAAAATCGGGTGCCTCCTAGTCATTCCATGTCTGATACCATTAATGCCTCCAACTTCCATTCATTCCTAGCTTCAACAACCATACCATCATCTATCGAGGATGCTTTACCCCCAGCACCTCCTCCTAAACCACCTTTTCTTTGCCAGCCACATCCCTACCATTCCAAGACGGAAAACCTGCCAGAGCTAGACAAACACTTCCAGCAGAAGAATGCTCATTCAGTGCAGCCACTAGTCTACCAGTGCCGGGCTGACAGTGTCCCCCAGCACTTGTCCTGCCAGTCTAGATCGGAGAGCACACCCCAGCATCTATTGTATGGTACACGCCCTGACAACATTCCCTCAGCCACATCGCGATTCAACAGCTTTTCAAGCCAGCCAAAAGCAGTCTCTGTTCACCATTCCAAGCCACGACTTTCAAGGTCAGACTATGTGCCCGTGGGGAACCCTGCTGTGCGGCCATTTGTGTGCCCACATTCCCAATTTGAGGAACCAGTATATCCCACAATAAGACGGGTTCATTCTCTGCATGTGCCTCCATCTTCCGTAAGATCAGTTCCCATTTCAAGAACGGAGGTGCCTCCAGCTGATGAACTCTTCTACTATCAGAGACCCATCTATCAGTATAAGCCATGCCACCCACCACCACTTCAATCAGATTATCATGTTACTCAGCTGCAGCCATATTTCGAAAATGGCCGAGTTCAGTACAGGTACAGCCCTTACTCCACTTCTGGGCATAACCTACATGGAACTGATGGTGTGATGTATGATCTTGCGGATCCCTATGGTTCAATAAGACTGAGACAGTTCCATTCTTTTACCAGTCGAGATATCCCACCTTATGCTGGCAGATTCCAGGGTAGAGTTTTTCCATATCCCAATGCGCCCCCCTACCCACGCAGTGGTGCTCATGCCAATGCAATGAGTAGAGAGCACAGTTTTGTAAGTCGTGATGTGCCTCCATCTCCAGATGTGAAACTGGCCCATGTGATGTGGGATCCAGAGGAGGTGGAGAAATCCCGCTTCCAGTCCATTCGGCGTGAAATCCGCAGCCGGCAAAAGAACAAAGGCTTAGTGATGTCACACTATGACAACGTGACTCCTGTCTTACAGGAAGAATTTAGTGGGCTAGAGATCCTACATTCCAGAAGTAAGTCTGATCCTGGGAAAACTGGTGCGCTGGCAAGTGAGGGAAAGGAAAGGTGGTATCCTGCCACCTCAAAGACTCCAGACCCTGACCCACCGTACAGCTATCAGCAGCCAGACTGTGAACTAGATAGTGGGGCACATATCGAGCCATTAGCTCTCCATCATGGACCTTTTGGAAATGGACAGCTTGAGAAGCTAGCACCACCTCAGAAACAGAGCACCAGTAGGACCAGGAGGCCACATGAATCTGCCTGCGATCTGTCACGGTACGATTCATCTCACAGGCCCTCTGCAGACTTGAAAGGGGGACAGATGTACAGCGCACATACTGCAGTTCCAGCAGGATATGGGCTGAAGCATCGGCCTGACCACACAGAATCACGTACATATCCATCTGCGACTGGTAAATACATACTTCCTTCTCATGAGCCTTTACGGAGTTATGAAGATTCCTTCCGGGCAGTAAGTGAAAGGCCAGAATTGGAAAGACCCAAAGTGAGGGGGACTGGTGGGGACCATTCTTCTCGAGACTACTACAGTGAGGAGGAAGAGGATCCTGCCAGGCCATTGGTATCCAGCCAACCCGAGAGAAGTTACAGCACCAGGTTCCAGCAGCACCCAGAGCCCTTGGTTAGGGAGCAATCTTTCTCGTACCCATACCCTTGCTTAGGCCACTCCAGCAGTAAGCGACACAGTACACTGACAGTGATGTCTCAGTATGATAATTTGGATGACTATCACACTCTGTCGCAGCAGCAGAGGGGAGGCGTAGGAGGAAGTGCCCCATTTGTACCCCTGGGCTTCAGTCATCCTCAAGGGAGGACATTTAGCACGGCTTTAGGCCAGGGAAGCTTTATAACAGCAGAGTTGGCATTGCAGAGGTCTGAAGCAGAGGTACATGTGGAATGAGCAGAAATTTTACCTGTGCAGTCTCTGCTGGGCAGTAGACTGTTTTATTTTTTGAAAAGAGATAACCAGAGTACTGTTTTTAAACACAAAATATGACAAATATTGGATCTTTTGTGTTGTGTATTTAGAATACATGTATGAAACGTGAGACTGCATTTGTGCCCCTGGTGAATGACTCTCAGCTCAGTGTTAATAATTGTCAGAATACAGCCTGACAGCTCAATAGTTAAGGGAATGATCTTCCTTGTTTGTTTCTAGTGAGAAAAATGATTTGGGTCAGTGAAGCTGCTGAGGAGAGTTTGTTACTTCTCTGCCCCTATCAAAAACCCCTTACCCTATTCCCACTCATCCTCTCCTCCTTGTTTTCTCCCCTCTTTGCTTCTGCACCACCACCCCAACCTCACCCTGAACCACCACCACCACAACTGCAGGGCTGGCTCTGCATTTATCAACTTTGTGCTTCCTCATTTCTTCCCCAGCTCCCCGGACAAAATACATCCCCATAAATCGCAAAACCAATTGCCCAGTTACAGGTCTGGCTGTACTTACTTGAAGACATCCCATCCCCAGCCAGAGTTAACAGTGGAATACTTACTCTTCCAATCGATTCGTCATCATATTTACCTCAGTAACACACTGTCTGACAGAGTTATTGCCCCACTATTTTCAAGTCCTGTGCTTGAGTCTTGTAACTTCAGGCATAGTGGGAAACGTGATTAGTTGAGAAGAGCAACAAAAAAATGGCAGCTAGACGTTACAGAGTGACAACATCCAACTCCCAACAGGTAAGCTGAGTGCCAGCCATATCTAACAGCTATTGGGGCTTGACAGGTTGTGAATTCAGCTGATATTAAATATATCTACTTTATCTTCTATGCTTCTATGTAGATACTAACTAACTGTTCCGGGGTTGAAACTAAATAAGACTTCAGTGTCAGACTGCACCATCTAATTGAATACATCAGAGCTTTATCATTTTCATTACTAGTTTGAATCCAGTATATAAATTGCACGTAACTACATGATTCCCTTGTGAAGGAATACTTTCCATGTCGCTGTGCTCTGGCTGGGATTGTGCTATCATTGTGATTTGAACAGAAGCAACAAAGCCTTTCCCCTGCTACCAGATGAGCAATGCCGTACTATGCACTTGGCCCATGTGTGTGAGGAGCTCCTGAGCACGAGGAGGCTGGTGCTTCATGTGAGCTGATAATGTGGCCTGAAATCTATCTGTTTTGAATTTGAGCCATTGTCACCCTTGGACTGCCCTTTCTTGCAGACATTTAAAGGTGTTTCAGACTAGATATTAATGTTTGTGCACAGTTTGCAGGGAAGGCAGTAACACTGTGAATTACTCAAACAGACCTCGTGTTTCCAAGTCACGTGTAGATTTGTTTATATTGTTCCTATAATTTACAGAGTGACATTCAGTAAATTATTTAACTTGAGAAAGGATATTAAAACTGTGATTATTTTTGTAGCAATGCTCATCCTGTGCACAAATATTATGGGACAAATATTATTGAATTATTATACGAGTCAGTAATGACCACTGGGAGCAACTAACCTTAACTTTGCCCTGCAGTGGCATTGTTCATGTTGATTTATCCCACCGTTCGCTCTCAGAATTTAAAACTGGTCAATCTCTAACAAGATCTTCTACAATGAAAACTGATACAAATAACTGGACATCTCTTATTTCCATTTTGCTAATGATCCCTGGAGCCTGAAATTATCTCCGTGCACATCAACTTGTAATACACAGATTATAGGTAGCACTTGTCATAGATGTTATAATCTGCTTTGGCTCAAGGCTCTTGAAAAGCAGGATCCCTTGATCTGTAGATCTTCAAGTAGGATTCAGATATTGAGATTGAACTTCACAACATTTTCCTCAGTCATTTAAACAGAGAGTCCTGATATTTTTGGAAATTGTGTACAACAATGTGAGGGAAATGAGTTTACAGACAGGTTATTACAGCTTTGAAGATAAGAACAGAAAATGCAGGAAATATTCGGTGGGTCAGACAGCATCTGTAGAGAGAGAAAAACAAACACTAATGGCTTAGGTGAAAGATCTTTTATCAGAGCTGGAAGATGTTTGCGGTTAATAGTTTTTTAAGAAAGTACAGAGGTGGGAAAGAGATCAGGAAAGAAAAAAAGAGGAAAGTTTGATTGGGTGGAGGACAGAAGTGATTAAATGATCATGGAGAGGATACTCTAAGGCAAAAGGAATTGACAATGAGTCATGTGTAGAAACAAAACATTGATCCAGAAGGAAGTATAACAAAACATGTCAGAAATATTCAGTAGGCCAGGCATTTGTTGAGGGAGAAGCAAGAGTTAATGTTTTAGCTGTGATCTTTCTGATGGTACCGTAAGGTTTTCCTCTCTGCTAGGACTGACATCCTCCTTTACCAGCACCTATCATATTGATGTTGACTTTCTGGTAAATCCATAATTAAAAATAGGACATCACTATTAATAGTGACAAAGTGAAGAAATAGTGATTTGACTGAACAGTTGACTGTTGGAATGACTATTGGAGTTCTGTGTTTTTAGAACAATCTACAGGACACAAGATTCAGCTTGCACATTGTGTGCAGGATGTATGTGTAGGACACATTCTGATGTTTGGAGAAATGGAACAGGCAGAAAAGAAGCCATTTTATCCACTATTCTGTTAAATATGATTTAGCGCAAGGCAATGACCATCCTGCAGCATTCCAATTGTGTGTGGTGAGACCCTGTTAGACATACTAAAGTGTTTACAATGGCTTGAAATGACTGGGAATAACAATAAATAGAGCTCAAAATGAAAACCAACCTTAACAGCTGGAAATAGTAGTTCTACTGGTCTCTGAAAGAGAGGGTAATTTCAGGTAGCACAATTGATGTGAGAAAGTGGATTTGATGTAAAGGTTCAGCTGTGGCCTTATTGAATGGTGGAGCACATTCAAGGAGCCATATGGTTTTCTCCTGCCCCATTTTCTTAGGAAACCATCATGCCAGACCTGATGTATATTTCAAGCATTTTCTGTTTCATCTCAGATTAGCAGCATTCTCTGTGTCTTTTTGCTAGGAAAGAAACCTCTGGGGGCAAAAGCAAATTTCTTTTAGAGGTGGGATAACAAACAAGAACAATGATTTCTGCTCAGTAAAATATCTATGCTGTAATGTTCACAGTTCCCAAAGCAACAAGCCCATTTCAATCCCTGAAAAATGCTCCATCTAAACGTTGTAAAATGGGGTCTGAATTATTTCTGATAATCAAAAAATAAAGCATCATCAGTCTTGATATGTGAAGGGATCAGTGTTGCAACAGCTCCAGTTAGAGCTAGCTAGTTTTTGCAAACTGTGGGAACAGTGTGAAGTATATATTTCACCCAGTGCCTGAAGAAACGGGTCAAGATGTTAGTGCTTAACTCATGCCGATAAGACACACAACATTCGAAAAATGTATCGGTGGTATTCTTTAGGAGAAATCTAATAGCCCAACTTTGCGACACTTCTGAATTCCTGAAGAATGTTGAACTGAGAGAGTCACCCAATTGTGTCAATTGCTACACGTAACTGATCTTTTTTCTGTGTCTTTTTAGGTTTTATTTTGTGTCTTGGTGTAAAATGTGGAAAGCAAAGCTGATGTAACTATGTGTAAATACTGGATTCTGTTTGTGATTCTTGTACATATTGGACACTTCCTGCTGCTGCCAATCTTGTAACAAAACTGGAGTTGATTTTTCTGTTTTTTGTACTGTACAGTGATGAGCTGGACTTGCACAATTCAGCAGTGTCGCATTGTTCCATTTTAAGGATCTCAGCTGCATTACATAAAAAAGGCAACATCAACCCAAAATATCTCCGTTCTGGTTCTCTTGTTGATTGACTGCATCAGATGTAATGAATGCTCATGACACACTGTGCACTAATCTGGTACACATGATTTCAGAACACTTCTGGTCTCATTGCTGACTGACCACCTCCAGCAATAAAATTTATGTCCTACATGTGCCCTCCTCATGTTGGACATGTAGTTACTAGATGTTTCCCAAACAGTTTATAGTTATATATCTGGTACTGCTTCAGTAGTTTGTTTAATTTGGTCACTAATATTACGGGGCAGCACAGTGTGATGGTCATCCTCAAGATCTTGACCTACAAAGATGGTATTGTAATCAACGCATTCAATATCCACCGCCACCAAAAAATTGTATTACGTTCCATTTTGAAGTAATTCTATTGCCGCGTACTGGCTAATACTTGTACCTGTCAAATATTCCTGTGCCACCAGTTACATAATCCTCACCTCCCTTCATATACCATTTAAAATTCAGAACAAATCTTTAGACATCGTATTAGCTCTTCTGACAGCTAAAGCAAGTCACCTATTAAAATTCACTCTGCAGTCCATGTTACGGCTGTTTGTCCTGCTTCAATGCTTGTCCTGTGTCATACACCACTCTCTATATGTTCCCATTTTAATGTAATCTCACAGTCAGCAAAACTCCAGCATTTCTTTCCACCCGCTCTTCTGCGCTATCATCCCAAGGATTTGGGAAAAATATATCCTTAGCCCCGTCGTCTTTGAATGGAATAAAATAGAAATTTATTGTCACATACTTTTACATGAAAAATACAGTGAAAGTTTTATAAGTCCCCTACCATGGTACTTGTATTAATAACAGAAGTCATATATAATTTTAAAAATGTAAAATTAAGACAAAGTTCATCACAGTTCAGTTAATGGTTCCTGGGCTCGGGAAAGCTGATTAAGGAACAATAAAGTACCCTGAGGACACAGTCAGGATGAGAGCGATTCTGGACGAGACTGCCATTCCAGGCTGCTGGAATACTGGGCCAGAAGCCTCTGCTGAAGAAGATCACCAGGCCGGGACAAGACCGCCACTCCTGGATGAGACCTCCTATTGGGCCGTTGGAATATCTGGAAGATGAAGATGACTTCCACGTGGGGATGAGATCTCTGCACTGGGAGATCGCCATGTTGGGCCATTGGAAGCAATCTTGACATTGGGCTGCGAGAAGCCTCTTGTTACCCATACAACACTCCTCCAGACACTGCCACCGATCCACCATCAGTGCCTTTCGCTGATGCTTCTGCTCTTGCAGGCACCTGGGCCTTGCTGTGGACCTGGAGCCTCACCTCGCCTGCGAGACCCTGCCGGGGGAGTCAGCCCAGGACCTGCTTAGAACTTAGAACAGTACAGCACTATCTGAGGTCTATCTAACCTCCACCGCTACCTTATACTATCATCCATATGCCTATCGAATAGCCGTTTAAATGCCCCTAATTAGGCTGACTCCACTACCCTCTCTGGCAATGCATTCCACGCCCCTACCACTCTCTGAGTAAAGAATCTACCTCTGACATCTCCCCAATATCTACCTCCACTCATTTTAAAACTATGTCCCCTCGTAAAATCTGCCTCCACCCTAGGAAAAAGTCTCTGGCTGTCCACTCTATCTATACCTCTGATCATTTTGTACACCTCTATCAAGTCACCTCTCATCTTTCGTCGTTCTAAAGAGAAAAGCCCTAGCCCTCTCAACCTTTCCTCGTAAGACCTTCCCTCCATTCCAGGCAACATCCTGGTAAATCTCCTCTGCACCTTTTCCAACGCTTCCACATCTTTCCTGTAATGAGGTGACCAGAACTGGACACCATACTCCAGATGTGGCCGAACCAGGCTTTTGTATGGCTGGAGCATAACTTCATGGCTCTTGAGGTCAATCCCTCTATTAAGGAAAGCTAACACACCATAAACCTTCTTAACAACTCTATCCACCTGGGTGGCAGCTTTCAGGGAACTGTGAACATGAACCTCAAGATCCTTCTGCTGCTCCACACTACCAAGAATCCCTTTGTAACCGAGAACAGCTCTCTGCAGTGTTCACAACATGACCCACCTTTGTATTGTCCGCAGACTTGCTAATCCACCCTTCCACTCCTTCATCCAAATCATTTACAAAAATCACAAATAGAAGAGAATCCAGAACAGATCCCTGTGGTACACCACTCGTAACTGAGCACCATGTTGAATATTTTCTGTCCATTACCACCCTTTGTCTTCTAAGGGTCAGCCAATTCTGAATGCAATCTGCCACATTTCCCCCTATCCCATGTCTCCTTACCTTCTGCATGAGCCTACCATGGGGAACCTCATCAAAAGCCTTACTTAAATCCATGGATACCACATCCACTACTCCACCTTCATCCACGTGTTTGGTCACCTCTTCAAAGAATTCAATAAGGTTTGTGAGGCATGATCTACCCGTTACAAATCCATGCTGACTGTCATGAATCAAACTGTGCCTTTCCAAGTGATCATAAATCCTGTCTCTCAGAGCCCTTTCTAATAATTTGCCCACCACTGACTTAAGACTAACTGGTCTGTAATTTCCGGGGTTATCCCTGTTCCCTTTTTTGAACAAGGGAATGACATTTGCCTCTCTCCAATCTACTGGCACTTTACCTGTGGACAGTGAGGACGAAAAAATCAACGCCAAAGGCCCTGTGATCTCGTCCCTTGCTTCCCATTGAATCCTTGGATAAATCCCATCAGGCCCGGGGGACTTGCCTATCTTCAACTTCCTCAGAATTCCTAATACATCTTCTTTACTAACATCAACCTCCTCTATCCTACCAGCCTGTTTCACAACACCCTTCTCTACAACTCGGTCCCTCTCAGTTGTGAATACAGAAGAAAAGTATTCATTAAGGACCTCTCCTATCTCTTTAGGCTCTGTGCACAAATTCCTTTCACAATCCTTGATCGACCCTACCCTTTCTCTGTTCATTCTCTTGTTCTGCACATATGTGTAAAAAGCCTTGGCGTTTTCATTGATCCTATCCGCCAAGGTTTTCTCATGCCCCCTTATAGCTTTCCTAAGCCCTTTCTTCAGCTCCTTCCTGGATAACTTGTATCCCTCTAGAGCCTTTTCTGATCCTTGTTTCCTGAACCTTATATAAGCCTCCTTCTTCCTCTTAACCAGTTGTTCAACCTCTCTTGAGAACCATGGCTCCCTCACTTGACCGCATCTTCTCTGCCTGCTAGGAACAAACATATCGAGCACATGCAGTATGCGTTCCTTAAACAATCTCCACATTTCTGTGGTGCTCTTCCTTGACAGCATCTGTTCCCAATTGATGTTACCTAGTTCTTGCCTAACTGAATCGTAATTACCCCTCCCCCAATTATAAACTTTACCCTGCCATATTTACCTATCCTTATCCATGACTATCATGAAAGATACAGAGTTATGATCACTACCGCCAAAATGCTTTCCTTCCAACAGGTCTAACACTTGGCCTGGTTCGTTGCCAAGCACCAAATCCAAAGTGGTCTCTCCTCGTGTTGGTCTATCTACATACTGTGTCAGGAATCCTTCCTGAACGCACTGGACAAAATCTGCTCCATCTAAACTATTACAACTAAAATGTTTCCAATCAATATTTGGAAAGTTGAAGTCAGCCATGAATACAACCCTGTGACTTCTGCACCTTTCCAGTATCTGCCTCCCAGTCCGCTCCTGTACTTCTCTGCAACTATTTGGGGGTCTGTAAAAAAAACCCCAACAAAGTGACTTCTCCTTTCTTGTTCCTGACCTCAACCCAAACTGACTCTGTAAACATATCATTCTCGAACTGCCTTTCAGTAGCTACTATACTCGGCCCTGACTAGCAATGCCACTCCCCCGCCTCGTTTTCCACCCTCCCTATTTCTTTTAAAGCATCTAAATCCCGGAACTTCGAACATCCATTCCTCTCCCTGAGTTACCCAAGTTTCTGTAATGGCCACAACATCGTAGTTCCAAGTACCGACCCATGCTCTAAGTTCATCCTCTTTATTTCTGATACTTCTTGAATTGAAGTATACACACCTCAAACCATCTTGGTGTCTGCAATTACGCTCCATCGACCGCATTTCTTTTTAAACTACCTTACTCCCTGTTGTGTCTGTTGGAAGGCTGAATACCTCATCCTCTGAATTATAAATCCGGTTCCCCACCCCTTGCCAAACTAGTTTAAACCATCCCATACAGGTCTAGCAAACCTCCCTCCCAGGATATTTGTGCCCTTCCGGTTCAGGTGCAACCCGTCCTTACTGTACAGGTCCCACCTTCCCCAGAAT
Organism: Ginglymostoma cirratum; assembly: GCA_024137785.1. NCBI lineage: Eukaryota > Metazoa > Chordata > Chondrichthyes > Orectolobiformes > Ginglymostomatidae > Ginglymostoma > Ginglymostoma cirratum. The sequence continues at coordinate 35,018,308 of JAHRHZ010000042.1, read as the reverse complement.
GTGCTCCAATTATCCACGTAATGGAAGCCCTCCCTCCTACACCAGCCCTGTAGCCACGTGTTTAGCTGCACTCTCTCCCTATTTCTTACTTCGTTATCACATGGCACTGGTAGTAATCCAGAGATAACTACCCTGTTTGTTCTGGACTTCAGCTTCCAACCTAACTCTCTGTACTCGTTTTTCACATTCTCAGTCATTTTTCTACCTACGTCATTGGTGCCGATGTGTACCATGACTGCTGGTTGCTCACCCTCCCCCTTAAGGATCTTGAAGACACAATCCAAGACATCACAGATCCTGGCACCCAGGAGGCAACATATCATCCGTTCACCTCGTTCTCGCCCACAGAACCGCCTGTCTGTGCCTCTTACTATTGAATCACCCACTACAATTGCTCTCCTATTCTCCTCCCTTCCCTTCTTTGCCACAGGGTCAGGCTCAGTGCCAGAGACCTGTCCGCTATGGCCTTCCCCTGGTAGGTTGTCCCCCCAACAGTATCCAAAACGGTATACTTATTATTGAGGGGAATGGCCACAGGGGATCCCTGCACTGTCTGCCTATCCCCTTTCCCCTTCCTGACAGTCACCCAGCTACCTTTTTCCTGTACCTTGGGTGTGACCACCTCCCTGTAACTGCTCTCTGTCACCCCCTCAGCCTCCCAAATGATCCGGAGCACATCCAGCTCCAGCTCCAGTTTCCTAACACAGTTTTTGAGGAGCTGGAGTTGGGTGCACTTCTCGCAGATGAAGTCAGAGGGGACACCAGCAGTGACCCTTACCTCCCATATCATGCAAGAGGAGCATGCAACTGCCCTGGCTTCCATTCCATCTACTCAAGATTTCAAGAAGAAGAATAAAAAAAAAACCCTTACCTTACTGAACCTCCACACAGTCTTTTTTGGTTAGAGGAGCAGGACGGGTGGGAGGCACTACATGTGTAGTGTTTCGGGTTTAGCCAATGCCCGAATTTATCTGTTTCTTCCTGGCTCGAGTTCCCTCCACACACCTGCTGCTGAAAACAAGAGGGCCGCTTGCTGCACGAGGTAAGTTTTTATACAGGGAGAAACAAAAACCACCTTACCTTCCTGTCAGCACTCTGGCTCGCGCTGCTGCTGCTGAAAACAAGAGCATCGTGAGATCCCAGCCTCGGGTGGAGCCGTGTCTAGCTCGTCATGGATGCTGTTGCTGCCATTGCTGCCAAAGGTGGCCTCCTTCACCCACCACTTTCCAGGCTCTGAAGGAAAGAAAGCAAAAAAAAAAGAGCAAAAGTGAAAATAAGGAAAAAAAGGGAAGAATGCTGACTGAAATGGATGAGCCCTGGGCTCAGCCCCCTTACTTCGCCACCATCTTTGATCAACATGCTATTTTAGTGAAAAATTTGCCCCACACATGGGGCCAATACACTTTTTTTATTCCTCCATTCCTCTGAATCCCCGATTGCCTCTTTGCTGTCAGACCTCTTGACCAGCAACAGGTATTTAATATCCACCTTATCCCATCTGTAACCTGATCCAATCCTCTGAGAGTTCTAAATTTCTATAATGATAACCCCTTGTACAAACCTTCCACCCGCCTTCACGTCACCATTAATGGTCGTGCCTTTACACTCTAGATATCTTTCTTAAACCCTTTGGTCAAAATGGAAAATGTTAAAGGAGAAGCAAAGGTTTGTTCACTTGCCCTAATGCCAGCACCTTTGGTTTTCATTGCAACTTTTTGACCACAGTGGTTATCTTTGTATTCCAAAATATCCTTCTGTGAAATGTCTTGGGATGTCTTTTTATACAGAAGATGCTTCATAGATGCAGGTTACTTAAGTCTCAATTTCTGCTACACAACATCACTAAGACCTTAGATGACACCATAAACTGAAACGGATTATGTTTCCCTACCCTGCACACTGATTGAACCAGACCAACTCCTGTAATGTTGTTTGATCATATGCTGAGTATTGAACTTCTCACCTTTGCACCTGTCTCACTGAAACTTTCATACAACTCCTCATATCCTCCTCAGATGCCTATTCTAGTATCTGCTTGCTGACCTCCCAGTCATTTCCATAACTCCTCTGGCTTGTTCAAAATTCTACACTAATACTGTTCTACTCAACAATCATCTCAAGCTTGCTGATTATAGAGTCATACAGCATAGAAACAGACTCTTCAGTCTAACCAATCCATGTCAAACAGAATCCCAAACTAAACAGGTCCCGCCTGTCTGCTCCTGGCACATATCCCTCCAAACCTTTCCTTTTCATGCACTTACCTTTTAAATGTGTCTTTTAAATGTCGTAATTTTGCCCTCATCCACCACTTCCTCAGGAAGTTCATTCCAGACACGCACTACCCTCTGTGTAAACAGAATTTGCCCCTAATGTCTTTCTTAAATCTTTCTCTTCTCACCTTAAAAATATGCCCACTTGTCTTGAAATCTGACATTCTAGGGAAAAGACACCTACCATTAACACTATCTGTA
>JAHRHZ010000042.1:35003122-35015434 GCA_024137785.1 Ginglymostoma cirratum | reverse complement strand
ACCTACACTGGCCCTAAACCCCACCTCTTCCTCCGTTACATTGATGACTGCATCGGCGCCGCCTCGTGCTCCCACGAGGAGCTCGAACAGTTCATCCAATTCACCAACACTTTCCACCCCAACCTGAAGTTCACCTGGACCATCTCTAACACTTCTCTCTCCTTCCTGGACCTCTCTGTCTCCATCTCGGGCAACCACCTAGAGACAGATGTCCATTTCAAGCCCACTGACTCCCACAGCTACCTGGAATACACCTCCTCCCACCCACCCTCCTGCAAAAATGCCATCCCCTATTCCCAATTCCTTCGCCTCCGCCGCATCTGTTCCCAGGATGAGACTTTCCAATCCCGCACATCTCAAATGTCCTCATTCTTCAAGGACCGCAACTTCCCCCCTACAGTGGTCGAGAACGCCCTCGACCGTGTCTCCCGCATTTCCCGGAACACATTCCTCACGCCCCGTCCCCGTAACAATAACCAAAAAAGAATCCCCCTCGTCCTCACATACCACCCCACCAACCTCCGGATCCAACGCATCATCCTCCGACACTTCCGCCATCTACAGTCAGACCCCACCACCAAAGACATCTTTCCCTCCCCACCCTTATCTGCCTTCCGGAGGGACCACTCCCTCCGCGACTCCCTTGTCCGCGCCACACTCCCCTCCAGCCCCACCACACCCGGCACTTTTCCTTGTAACCGCAGGAAGTGCTACACCTGCCCCCACACCTCCTCCCTCACCCCAATCCCAGGCCCCAAGAAGACATTCCACATCAGGCAGAGGTTCACCTGCACATCTGCCAATGTGGTATACTGCATCCGCTGTACCCGTTGTGGCTTCCTCTACATCGGGGAAACCAAGCGGAGGCTTGGGGACCGCTTTGCAGAACACCTGCGCTCAGTTCGCAACAAACAACTGCACCTCCCAGTCGCGAACCATTTCAACTCCCCCTCCCATTCCTCAGATGACATGTCCATCCTTGGCCTCCTACAATGCCACAGTGATGCCACCCGAAGGCTGCAGGAACAGCAAATCATATTCAGCCTGGGAACCCTGCAGCCCAATGGCATCAATGTGGATTTCACAAGCTTCAAAATCTCCCCTCCCCCAACCGCATCCCAAAACCAGCCCCGCTCGTCTCCACCTCCCTAACCGGTTTTTCCTCTCACCCCAAGCCACACCCCCATCTCCTATCTACTAACATCATCCCGCCCCCTTGACCTGTCCGTCCTCCCTGGACTGACCTATCTCCTCCCTAGCCCCCTACCTACACTCACCTTTACTGGCTCCATCCCCGCCTCTTCGACTTGTCTGCCTCCTCTCCACCTATCCTCTCTATCCATCTTCTATCCGCCTCCCCCTCTCTCCCTATTTATTTCAGAACCCTCTTCCCCTCCCCCATTTCTGATGAAGGGTTTAGGCCCGAAACGTCGAGTTTTCCTGCTCCTGTGATGCTGCTTGACCTGCTGTGTTCATCCAGCCCCATGCTTGTTATCTCACATTCTCCAGCATCTGCAGTACCTTTTATCTCTGATACAAATATACCTGGCAACATCCTGGTAAATCGCTTCTGAACCCTCTCTAGCTTAGTAATATCCTTTCTATAACAGGGCAACCAGAACTGGACATAGTACTCCAGAAGAGACCTCACCAATGTCTTATACAACCTCAACATGACTTCCTAACTTCTGTACTCGAAGGACTGAACAATGAAGGCAAGTGTGCTAAATGCATTTTTAATCACTCTGTCTATATGTGATGCAAACTTCAAAGAATTATGTACCTGAACCCCTAGGTCCCTCTGTTGTACAACAGGGGAGGTGATGGCCTACTGGTATTATTGCTGGACTGTTAATCCAGAGACCCAGATAACATCCTGGGAGCCAGGTTCAAATCCAGCCATGACAGACGGTGGAATTTAAATTCAATAAATATCTGGAATTAAGAATCTAATGATGACCCTGAATCCATTGTAGATTGTCAGGAAAAACCCATCTGGTTCGCTAATGTCCTTTAGGGAAGGAAAATGCCATCCTTACCTGGTCTGGCCTATGTGTGACTCCAGACCCACACAATGTGGTTGATTCTTAACTGCCGTTTGGACAATTAGGGATGGGCAATAAATGCTGTCTAGCCAGCAGTGCCCTCATCCCATGAACAAATAAAGAAAAAAAATCTACCCAAGGCCCTACCATTAACTATACAGGTTGTGCCCCTGTTTGTTGTACCAAAAGGCAATACCTTGCATTTATCCAAATTGAACTCCATCTGCCATTTTTCAGCCCATTGACCTATTTGATCAAGATCTCTTTGTAACCTTAGAAAATCTTATTCACTGCCTACAATGTTACCAATTTTGGTGTTGTCTGCAAACTTACTAACCGTGCCTTTTATGCTGTAATCCAAATCATTTATATGCATGAATTAAAATGTTGGTCTTGATAAAAGCGACCAGTAAGTTGTAACATTACTACAGTCTGAGCATTTTACTAACAACCTTTTGGAAAGAAAACTGGATTTCCCCAGGCAACTGATTAGCAAATCCTATCCCACGTGCTAATTTAGTTAACTCTAAGGTATACAATTAAGTGGCCTAGAAAGCTACTTAATTCAGCACAACTAGAGATAGGCAATAACTGTTGGCCTGAACAACCACAGCTGCAGTCCAAGAGCAGCATTCAGGTACAAAGAACGAATAATTGAATGTTAATGGTTAGTTGGTGCCTACCATTTGCTAAAATAAAGTGTACTCCAGCCCAAAGAGCAGAGACATGATATGTGGAGACTCCAAATTCTATGCTTTCTCATTGCTCACCTCATTTTCCCTTTCTCATTGCTGTTCTACACCATATCCTGTATTTCCCCCTTTTTATCTACATAAATATATCCTGAGTTAGAGTTTTAGATGGTGTGATTTGTGATGTTGGAGGCTGTGGCTCCTGAGTTATCATCTGTAAAGTGAGCAGAAGTAGCATTGCCATGTTCATTGGTGCTCTGTCCATTCACCATTCCTGTTAACAGTAATGATGTGGAAAACATCTCTCATGCTGATTACAAACACACTGTGAATTTCACAATGGACCTACTGGTGTATGCCTTAATCTCGATAACATTCTGTGGCTGTTTCCATATCCGTATCAGTCGGGATCCTTTGTTCAAGGGTGTCATTATGTTTCTATATCTTCTAGTAATCGGTGTGAACCTTATGTGTGAAAATGTCAAGTTAGAGTTTGAACAGCAAATTCTCAATTGTTTATGTTAGCTCTTCTGTTTTCTTACACCAGGCACAAATGCCAACCATGTACCCCAACTTAGAAATTTCATCTTTATGGTGATATATTTAGTTTTACATGGGTAATTTTAGTGTCCTTCAGAACTTTTCAATACCATACAAGGTGGACATATGTAATGAAAACAAACACTGGTCACCTGTGGTTGAAAAACGTGGTACAGCTGTAGACATCAAAGCTGCATTTTCTCACGCAGGTGTCATAGAAAATGAGATTAAACTCTGTGCACAAAACTTCCATTCTGCTTATCAAACACAAGTTGAGGTTGATGTTTAGTAAATTCCTGCTGGTCTTTCTAAGGCTGCAGCCTCTAATCCGGGCTTTATTTTGGACCAGTAAGGTTGAAAGTAGTATGACAAAGAAATGTCATTTTGCCGAGAGCCTTTTCTAGCGCACTATCAATATAGACAAGAACGTATGGTCCAATAAAACCAAAAGAGCAAAAATAAGCAGGCGTCTCAAAGAAGACAAAGGGATACCTTCCCAAACAAATCAAAATATTATTGGTGATTGTAAAATACAATCATATCTTAATAGTTCATTTTCACCAACTAACTAACATTCTAGAGATGTTCTTGAGACTCATTGAATCTTGACATCAGCTGAGGAGCTGTAGAAATTGTGGAACATGACACAAACACCATTTATGACATCTCTATTGTTTTTCCACGGAAATCATAGTAAATAAAGAATCCTAGAAGAAATTCAATCCCAATTTCCTTCACCATATGAGAAGAGTAACATCAAATACAAATAGTGCATAATCTCCTTTACAGAAGGTCTCTTTTGGATCAGCCAGACTTCAGTAAAACTGCCACCGGAGAGATATTCATGAGGAACACTCCCCTTCCATGCACAATCAAAAGATGTTGAAAGAGACTGTGTTTGTCCTACTTGATAAGAAAGCACTGGAACTAACACTTTACAAGGTTTTTGTGGCTCTATCTTCCAACTCACTACTCACATCTGTATTTTTCTTTATCTTACTGCTCATACCTGTGCTCTTAATTGGCTCATGATGTTGGGGTGATATATCAGCATGGATAGGGGATTTCTTACTTAATAGGACACAGAGTTAGGATACATGGGTCATTTTCAGTAGAGTGCTACAGGGATCACTGCTGAGGCCTCATTTTTATGTGTGATTTCAAGCATTATTTGCAAATGGCACAAAGATAATTAGGAATGTAAGTTATATGAGGGGAATATAGTTGAAGTAGTGCTAATGTCACTGGACTAGTAATCCTGAATGCTGTGGAGAGAGAGGTTCAAATTCTTGAATTTAAATTCATTAAATAAACTCCAGAATTGAAAGTTAGTCACAATAGTGGTCACCCTGAAAATGATCATTGTTTTAAAAATTCATCTGATATACTCATGCCTTTAGTGAAGGAAAGCTGCCATACTTACCTGATCTTCCCTACATGTGACTGCAGACACAAAGCAATGTGATTTAACTTTTAACTGATCTCTGAAATGGCCAATCAAGCTCCACAGTTCCAGAGCAATTAGGGATGTTCAATAAATGCTGACATTGCCAACAAAACTCATCCCATTAAGGAATTTTTAAAAATTGAAAAGTGAAAATGAGTATAAATAACCTAAATGAATGGTCAAAAATTTAGCAGATAAGAGAAATGGTAAAATGTGAAACTGTCCAGATTAGTAGGATGAAGAGTAAAGCAGAATATTAGTTAGTGAGAGACTGCAGAATGCTAAAATCAGAGGGATATGGTTGTTTGCGTGTAAGTCACAAGATTGGCATGCAAGTAAGGCATGTAACTAGGTATACAATTGAACATTGACTTTTGTTGCAAGGGGATGGTGTACCAAGAGTATAAGCAGAAGAGTTGAATGCATACTTTGCATCAATCTTTATAGTAGTAGACACTATTATCCATTCCAAAGTTGCAAAAAATAATTAAGGGACAAAAGGAGGAGAGAAAATAAATATAATAACTATCACTAGAGAAGAAGTGCTACAGAAACTAATGGGGCTAAAGACCTCTGGACCTGATGGGATGCATCCTCGGCTATTATAAGATAGTGGATATACTGGTAGTAACCTTCCAAGAATCCTTAGATTCTGGAAAGGTTCAAGACGATTGGCAGTTTCCCAATATCACACCTTTATTTGAAAAGGGAAGGATACAAAACAAAACAGGTAACTGTCGGCCAGTTAGCTTAACATCTTTTGGGAAAATGTTAGCATCTTTAAAATGATGCAATAGCAGTGCATAAAAATGCACAGCATGATCAAGAAGAGTCAGCATGGCTTCATAAGGAGAAATTGTGCCTGACTAATTTACCAAAAATCTTTGAGGTGGTAACAAGCAGGATAGCTAAAAGGAAGTAGTGGATTGTAATTTATTTGGATTTTCAGAAGCTGTTTGATAAGGTAACACAAATTCGGCCTTTTTTTAAAATTCACCCACAGGACCTGGGTGTCACTGGTTGGTCAGTATTTATTGGCCATCCTTAATTGGCCTTGAGAGGTTCATGGAGAGCTACCTTCTTGAACTGCAAACTATATGCAGGAGGTAGACCCATAATGCTATTAGGGAGGAAGTTCCAGGATCTTGACCCAGTGACTGGAAGGGATTGGTGATTATATTTCCAAGTCAGAATGGTGAGTGTCTTGGATGGGAACTTGCAAGGGATGATGTTGCCATGTATCTGCTGCCCTTATACTTCTAGACAAATTGGTCACGTGTTTAGAAGACGCTGTCTAAGAATCTTTGACCAATTTTTGCATTGCAACTTGTAGGTGGTACAAGTTACTGACTGTTGGTGGTGGAGGGAGTGATGTTTGTGAATGTGGTGCCAGTCAAGGGGGTTGCTTTGACCTGGGTGGTGTCAAGCTTCTTGAGTGTTGTTGGAGCTGCACTCATCCAGGCAAGTGGAGAGTATTCCATCACACTCCTGACTTGTGACTCATAGATGGTGGATAGGTTTTGTGGAATCAGGAGATGACTTACTGCCATATTCCTAGCCTCTGATGTTCTTGTAGCCACTGTGTTTTGCAGTGAGTCCAGTTGAGTCTTTGATCAATGGTAACTCCCAAGATGTTGATCGTGGGAAATTCAGTGATGGTAATGCCATTGAATATCAAAGGGCAGTGGTTAGACTGTCTCTTATTGGAGATGATCTTTGTCTGGCTTTTGTGTGGTGAATATTATTTACTGTTTCTCAGCCGTGGATATTGTTTTGTTGCATTTGAGCATGGACTGCTTCAGTATCTGAGGAGTCACGAATCATGCTGAACATTGTGTAATTGTCAGTGAACATCCCCACTTCTGATGGAAGGAAGGTCATTGATGAACTAGCTGAAGATGTTTGAGCATAGGACACTAACCTGAGGAACTCCTTGTCAGGGCCCACACCCTTCACAGAATCAGTGCCTCTAAATTTTTTTTGATATTATGTGGAGTGGATTGAGCTGAAATGGCTGAAAACTTGCATCTGAGATGTTAGAGGTGTTGGAGGAGGCTGAGATGGATCGTTCACTCTGCACTTGGTTTTGAATACTTCAGCGTTATCTTTTGCACTGAAGTGCTGGCCTCTTCCATCATTGAGGGGGGGAATATTTGTGGAGCCGACGCCTCCAGTGATTTAAGTGTCCACCATCATTCACAGCTAGATATGGCAGGAGTGGAGAATGTAGATCAGATCTGTTACTTGGGGATCACTTTGTTCTATCTGTCACTTGCTGCTTATTCTGTTTGGCATGCAGGTAGTCCTTTTTTGTAGCTTCACCAAGTTAACGCCTCATTTTTAGGTATACCTGGTGCTACTCCTGAAATGCCCTCCTGCAATCTCCACTGAACCAAGGTTGATCCGCTGGATTGATGATAATGGTAGAGTGGGAGGTGGCAGAGTGTATTGGAGTGCAGTTTGGCTGCTGCTGATGGCACACCACCTCATGAATACCCAGTCTTGAGCTGCTAGATCTGTTCAGAGTCTGTCCCATTTAGCACAGTGATAGTATCGTACAATATGATATGAGGTATTATCAATGAGAAGGTGGGATATTGTCTCCATAAGGACTATATGACGGTCACTCTTACAACAGTATCATGGACAGATGCTTCTGTAGCAGGCAGATTGGTGAGGATGATGTAAAACATAGAACATAGAACAATACAGCGCAGAACAGGCCCTTCGGCCCTCGATGTTGCGCTGCCTGTGAACTAATCTAAGCCTATCCCCCTACACTATCCCATCATCATCCATATGCTTAGCCAAGGACTGTTTAAATGCCCCTAATGTGGCTGAGTTAACTACATTGGCAGGCAGGGCATTCCATGCCCTTACCACTCTCTGAGTAAAGAACCTGCCTCTGACATCTGTCTTAAATCTAGCACCCCTCAATTTGCAGCTATGCCCCCTCGTACTAGTCGACGTCATCATCCTAGGAAAAATCTCTCACTGTCCACCCTATCTAATCCTCTGATCATTTTGTAGGTCTCTATTAAATCCCCTCTTAGCCTCCTTCTCTCCAATGAGAACAGACCCAAGTCCCTCAGTCTTTCCTCATAAGACCTTCACTCCAGACAAGGCAACATCCTGGTAAATCTCCTCTGCACCTTTTCCAATGCTTCCACATCCTTCCTGTAATGGGGCGACCAGAACTGTACACAGTATTCCAAGTGAGGCCGCACTAGCGTTTTGTACAGTTGCAGCATGACATCACGGCTCCAGAACTCAATCCCTCTACCAATGAAACCTAACACACCGTATGCCTTCTTAACACCACTATCAACCTGGGTGGCAAATTTCAGGGATCTATGTACCTGGACTCCAAGATCCCTCTGCACATCCACACTACCAAGAATCTTTCCATTGACCCAGTATTCTGCCTTCCTATTATTCTACCCAAAGTGCATCACCTCACATTATCTGCATTGAACTCCATTTGCCACCTTTCAGCCCAATTCTGCAGTTTATCCAAGTCTCCCTGCAACCTGCAACATTCTTCCACACTGTCCACCGCTCCACCGACTTTAGTGTCATCTGCAAACTTACTAACCCATCCACTATGTGTGCGTCCAAGTCATTTATAAAAATGACAAACAGCAGTGGTCCCAAAACAGATCCTTGTGGCACACCACTAGTAACAAGACTCCAGGCTGAATATTTTCCATCAATCACCACTCTTTGGCTTCTTTCAGAAAACCAGTTTCTTATCCAAACTGCTAAATCTCCCTCAATCCCATGCCTCCGCATTTTCTCCAATAGCCTACCATATGGAACCTTATGAAAGGCTTTACTGAAGTCCATGTACACCACGTCAACTGCCCTACCCTCATCCACATGCTTGGTCACCTTCTCAAAAAACTGAATGAGGTTTGTGAGACACGACAGACGAATCCATGTTGACTATCTCCAATCAAATTGTTGCTTGCTAGATGATTATAAATCCTATCTCTTATAATCCTTTCCAAAACTTTTCCTACAACAGATGTAAGGCTCACTGGTCTATAATTACCTGGGTCATCTCTACTGCCCTTCTTGAACAAGGGCACAACATTTGCAATCCTCCAGTCCTCTGGTACTAAACCTGTAGACAATGACGACTCAAAGATCAAGGCCAAAGGCTCCGCCATCTCCTCCCGAGCTTCCCAGAGAATCCTCGGGAAAATCCCATCCGGCCCAGGGGATTTATCCACCTTCACACCTTCTAGGATTGATAACACCTCCTCCTTACTAACCTCAATCCTTTCAAGTCTAATAGCCCGTATCTCAGTCTTCTCCTCTACAATATTCTCCTTTTCCTGAGTGAAAACAGATGAGAAATATTTGTTTAGCACCTCTCCGATCTCCACAGGGTCCACACACAACTTCCCACTTCTGTCTTTGACTGGCCCTGTTCTTATCCTAGTCATCCTTTTATTCCTCACATACCTATAGAAAGCTTTAGGGTTCTCCTTAACATGTTTTGCCATCTTGTTAGTTCCCTCACCACCTGCCATAGACCCAGTCCAACAGCACTGTCATATTGGGTCTTGTAGTAGAGTGGTAATGTCCCTACCTCTGAACCAGAAGACCTGGGTCAAGTGCCCCCAGTTCCAGAGGTAAGACCGTAAGAAATAGGAAAATGAGTTCAGCCCTTCAAGCCTGTTCCACCATTCTTTCAGATTATGTCTGATCCAACGTTCTTCAAGTCCACTTTCCTCCCTTTTCCCTGTGATCCATGATTCCCATACAGATCGAGAATCCATCTAGCTCAGCCTTTAAATGTACTCAAATACTGTACTCCCGCGGCTCTCTGTGGCAAGGAGTTCCAAAGACTGTCAGCCCTCTGAGAAGAAATTCCTCCTCATCTCAGTCTTAAATTGGCACTCCTTTATTCTGAGACTGTGCCCTTTAGTCCTAGACGCTCCCTCAATGGGAAACATCTACTCAGCATTTACCCTGTCAAGCTCCTTAAGGATCCTATATCTTTCAATGAGATTACCTTTCATACTTCTATAGTCCAGTAAACAGAGCCTCAGTCTGTTTAGCCTTTGCTCATAAGATAATCCCTCCACACCAGGGATCATCCTAGTGAACCTTCTCTGAACTGCCACCAATGAAATGATAGCCTTCTTTAACTAAGGGGACCAGAACTGTTTGCTATACCCCAGATGTGGTCTCACCAGTACCTTTGACATTTGCACTAAGACTTCTCTACTCTTACACTCCAACCCTCTTGAAATAAGGGCCAATGTTCCATTAGCCTTCCTGATTTGACTTAGAAACAAGATCCTGGTGTCAATGGGTGGGGATGCACTGACTGTCAAGAACACTGCAGGTTTGAGACCCGTATGTATGAGACCTGTGTAGTAGTTTTCTGTGTTTCATGCGCATGTACTCCCAAGTCCCTTTGTGTTGCAACTTTCTGCAGTTTTTCACTATTTAAATAATTCACTCATTGTCAGCTGCAGTGGATAGGGGTTTAGGAGGCACAGGGATTCAGGCTGTTCCGAAAAGGGAGTAGGGTCCCCATTCTTCACTGTTCTGGGCAGCTTACCTGTGTGCTACCTCCTCTGTATCCTTCCAGTCTAGGATATGGATGCTATCCCCCGGGGCTCCTGAAGGTGCATATCATATTCTCCGGTATAGACAGTAACAATTTCAGTCTGTCCATCTCACTCTGACATTTTGAGTGATAAGCAGAATGGGCTTTATTGTCTTTACCTGCTTAGTGCAGAACCCTGCTCACTGATTGTCCAGCTTGAGTGATCCTGCCGGCTTGGCCATGTTTCTCAAGGCAGTATCGCGATCCCTGATTGCCCACTGCTCCAGCGGGTAGGCCTTCTCAAACTGGGCCTGAATCTTCCCCATGTAAAGTTGATTTGCTTGGCCTCATCCCTTCTTATTCTAACCTAGCACTCTCCAATTTCTCATTAAATCTGAAGATCTCTTATCTCTAATTTCCCCCAACTTCTTGATTTCTCATGGTGCTAATTAATTCTTCTCTCTTGCACTCTGTATGCTTCTTTAATTTAAGATCTCTGCTTCTTTACCATTGAGCTGCTTCATACAACTTGCTATGGTTTTAACTACTTTGGAAGCATGCTTCCCGAACCAACAATGCACTTTTTCCCAACAATTCTGGCCCTCAGATCCCAGACCCGATGCCAGCTTATCACAAACTGTTACCCACCCAGTCCTCTTCTTAGTTAAATATTTAGTTAGGGTTTCCTCCCAATTCACACTACTGCCATGGCAGATACTTTATCTTTCCCTCTGTGTTCGTCTGTTGAAATCTACAGTTTGTGTATCTCATGATGTAAGCACCTAGTTCTGCCCATTTTCTGGTCGCTTCTCCTTTCTTTTTTTGGTGTGGTCCAATTTTCTGGAGTAACCTTTCAGGTACTTAAGAGTCCACCCAGGGATGCCATTATTGTAAAGTGAAAGCATTGACCAGTTTACAGTAACCCTAGTTAATTCAGGCATGTCATATAGTGAGATAAACAAAGACAACAAGAATCAGGAAAGTCAACACAATTTTATTGAACATGCTTTTAAAGGAAAACAATATTTGTCAGATTCTACTATTGTACTTTAATTAAACTCTATCAGTTCCTTCACAGGACTCTTCAGTAAACAGTCTTAAATCTCTAAGTAGACAGTCTCAAGTGTACCCTAGCTATCTACTTCTGACATATGTTTCTGAGGATTCACTACAGCCTATAAACAAGCTCCTACTGCTGTTTGTCTGAAAGGACACGTAAAGCCCATTCAATAAGGCTAGGCCAGCCTATTTCTCAGTCTTTGAGGGTTGCTTGATGTTTCAGTATCTGTATTCATTGATTTGGGATTCCCCTTATCTAGGGCTAGTTCTGGTCTTCAGGTCATCAGACTGAGGTGGTCTCTATGGAGATATCCTTGAAGAAGGTGCCAAAGAGAGAGAGCCGGGGATCAGGTTATCCCTTTGATTCCTGTCTTTGCACACTCCTCAAAGATTCTGTGAGCTGTGTCTAATACTAGCTTCGGGAGGATTCAATGAGGTGACTACTTGCTACATTTGGATATTGCAGAACATGGTGTTGTCTTCAAATACCAAGTGCCATCCTTGTCACGCTATACCTCTGGCCTCCTCCTGAGCTGGGTGCCACCAAGTTTGTGTAGCATCCTTTTAATAAAGCAGGTTCACAGGACGTACAAACAATGGGTCATTCTGAAACAATGTGGCCATTAGCACCTGGCCAGGTAGGACCAGGCCTGTCTGGTTTTGACAGGAAGTTGATTGTCCAAGGCTACATGAATATTGTCCATTCCAGCTCTGCAGTTTGCAAATTGCAGAGTCCGGCTAGGTTTAAACATGGCTTTCACATTTCAAGTTTTTATCCATGCTCATGAAAGAATATCAATATTTCTGTATCAGTGATGGAGGTCATGGATCACATGACTCTACAGACCAATCAAGAACAGTCAGCATGGTTTTGTTAAGGGGAGGTCATGTCTGATCAACTTGTTTGAATCTTTTGAAGGAGATTGAGGGGGGACCTGATTGAGGTCTTCAAAATCATGAAGG
>JAHRHZ010000042.1:34991730-35003112 GCA_024137785.1 Ginglymostoma cirratum | reverse complement strand
CGGAAAGTACTTTACACAGAGGGTGGTAGGTGCCTGGAACGCGTTGCCAGCAGAGGTAGTAGAGGCAGGCACGGTAGATTCATTTAAGGTGCGTCTGGACAGATGCATGAGTAGGTGGGGAGCAGAGGGATACAGATCCTTAGAAATTGGGCGATAGGTTTAGACAGTGGATTTGGATCGGCGCAGGCTTGGAGGGCCGAAGGGCCTGTTCCTGGGCTGTAAGTTTTCTTTGTTCTTTGTTCTTTGTTCATACTGACTTCTATACCGCTGAGGCCAGATGCCAACTCCTTGACATCTTCTCCTGCTATCCCCTTGATCATGACCCCACTTCTGATCACCAAGCCATCTTCTCCCAGATCATCGATAATCTCATCACTTTGGGAGATCTCCTGTCATAGCCTTCAATCTGATAGTTACCCAACCCTACACCGCTTGTTTCTATCTGTTGCCCGAAATCCATAAACCTGACTGGCCCAGTCAACCCATTGTCTTTACCTGCTCCTGCCCCACAGCTCAACTCCTCCTACCTCAACTCTGTTCTTTCCCCTTTAGTCCAGGAACTCCCTACCTACATCTGTGACATAAGCCACGCTCTCCACCTTTACCGAAACTTTCAATTCGCTGGCTCCCAACACCTCATCTTCACTTTGGACATATAGTGCCTGTACACTAGTATCCCACACAGAGGGCTTAAAAACCCACGGTGTCCATGGGCCTGGGTTATGCCTGCCTCTTTGTAGGATTTCAATCATAGAATCCCCACAGTGTGGAAACAGGTCCTTAGGCCCAACAGTTCCACACCTACCCTTTCTCCAATTTGTGGAACAGTCCCTCTTCCGCAACTACACCGACACAATCCCTCCCCTCTTCCTCCACTATATTTATGACTGCATCAGTGCTGCCTCGTGCTCCCGCGAGGAGATCGAGTAGTTCATCAACTTTGCCAACACCTTCCACCGTGCCCTCAAATTCACCTGGACCATTTCTGACACCTCCCTCTCCTTCCTGGGCCTTTCCATCTCCAGGAACCGACTCACCACTGATATCCATTTCAAACACACTAACTCCCACAACTAGCTCGACTACACCTCCTCTCACCCACCCTCCTGTAAAAATGCTATCCTTTACTCCCAATTCCTCCACCTCCACCACCTCCATCCCAGGATGAGGTGTTCCACTCCAGGACATCCATATATCATCCTACTTTCCCCTCTTCTGTAATTAAGGATGCTGTCAACCATTTCCCACACTTCTTCCCATAAACGTCCTCCCCCCAACAGCAATAAGATTAGAGTCCCCTTCGTCCTCACGTCCCACCCCACCAACCTTCGGATCCGATGCATCATCCTCTGACGTTTCTGCTGCCGACAATCAGACCCCACCACCAAAAAGATATTTCCTTCCCCACCCCTGTCCGCAGGGACCATTCACTCTGTGACTATCTTGTCAACTCTACAGTCCCCATTAATTCCTCCACACACCCAGTACCCTTTCCTACACCCGCAAGAGGTGCAACACCTGCCCCCACACCTCCTCTATCATCTCTGTCCGAGGCTCCAAACAATTCTTCCAGATCCAGCCAAAATTCACCTGCATTTCATCCAATCTGATCTAGTGTATCCATTGGTCCTGATGTGGTCTCTTTTATATTGGGGAGACTAAACTTAGACTCAGGGACTGGTTCATGGAGCATCTGCACTCTGCACACACCAACCAATTTGACCTTCCTGTTCCCCCTCCCACTCCTTGGCCTCCTCCACTGTCAGATTGAGGCCAAACGTAAATTGGAGGAACAACAACTGATATTTTGCCTTGGGAGCTTACAGCCCAATGGCTTTAACATTGACGTCACCAGCTTCAAAGTCCCTCCACCCCCAGTTTATCCCATGTGCAACCCTTCCCCTCCTGATCTGACCTAACCTGTCCATCTTCCCACTCATCTATGTGCTTCACCCTTCCCACGGACCGATCACAATAAGCCCCTCCCTGCATCCACTTATCACCATCTCTCCTACTCTTCCCCCAAGCCCCTCCCTCTGTTTATTTCTGGGCTCCCCTCCCCTTCCCCAGTCCTGACAAAGGGTTTCAGCCCAAAATCCTGCACCTCGGATGCTGAGTGACCTGCTGTGCTTTTCCAGCCTCGCACCTATAGGAAAAAAGCAAGGAAAGATGGAATCAAGTTGTAAACTTTTTGAAGTTGGTGTTGAATCCTGGAGGCTGCAGAGTCCCCAAGCAGGAAATAAGATGTTGTTCTCTGAGCTTGTGCCGAGGCTTGTTGGGACTCCATAGCAGGCTTGCGACAGAAATGTTGGCATGAGAACAGGATAGTGTGTTGAAGTAGCAGGGAAACCGGAAGCTTGGGGTTAGTGTTCGGTGGCTGACAGATAGTCAATAACTCAGCACCTATCAGGAGGCTAGAGCTCAACAGTGAGTGTTGGCTGGAGGAGGGAATTGTTACGATATTACTTTGAGTGTATGTAGTTTAACATCCTGCTGAATATGTAAGCACTGTGGTGTACATCATCACATGAAGAGGGGGAGGCACTGGCATAGGGGTAATGTCACTGACCTAGTAATCCAGAAACTCAGGCCAATGTTCTGGGAACATTCGTTTGAATCCCACCACGTAGATGGTGAAATTTGAATTCAGTGAAAAATCTGACTTAATCGTGGCCATGTAACCATTGTCAATTGTTGTAAAAAGCCATCTGTTTCACTCATGGAGGAAATAAATATGCCATTCTCACCTGGTCTGGTTGCATGTGACTTCAAATCCAATTGGGGATAGGCAATAAATGTTGGCTCAGTCGGTGATGTCAGCATTCAATGAAAGGATTAAAAAAATGATTTTGCCGTGGAGCAACGTTGATCAGCATCTCTTCTGAAATCCTGTCATTCCAAATTATCCACAGTGTTTGGTACCATTGTGTTAAAGCCAATAACACAATGGAAGTATTTGAGATCTCAGGACGTGTGAGAAGAGTGAGAGGCCACAAAGGATTGAACGACAGACTGGGGCCACTGCTAAGTGGATGAGCAGAACAGAAGTAGGTTATGGGAAAAGAAAACAGGTTTGCTAGATGCTCCTGAGGGTGAAAGGGAAGAATGGAGTTGGCCATTGAAGTTCATGGTCACAGAACGCAGTTCACTAATGCACTGGTTAGTGTTAGTTATGGCTGAATTGATAGAATCTTATGACTCAGAGGTGAATATACTATGTTCAAATCCCAGTACAGGGCTCAAGCACAAGTAAAAGTTTAGCACTAGGAGAGTGTTGCCCTGTCAGAGGAGCTGTCTTTTGGGTGAGATATTAAAATCAGGTCCTCTCTGACTAATTAGATGGATGTTAGTGATCCTGCAGCACTATTCCAAGGAAGAGCAGCGGTGTTGTTCCTGGCCAATCCCTAAGCAACATTGCAAAAAGAAAGAGATTATCTGATCAATAACATGTTAATGGTTTTGAGAGTTTGTTGAATGCTAATTAGCTACAGTGTTTCCAATGTTACAACATTGATCACTTTTCAAAAGTATTTAATAGTAAAGTGCTCTCAGATGTGTTTTCCATGAAAACTACTACATAATGTAATTCTTTCTTTTCACTTTTACGTAGAGACATTAGAGTATCAATATCAAGGAAGGCTATCCATGGAGGCGATTGTGGAGATCTGCATGATCCTGCAGTAGGATTTGAGGCAATGGTGGCCATCTATTGCTATGAGAGTGTGAATCACAATGACCTCCTTAGGCTTTAAACCTCAGGACAATGATACTCAAGGAGATCATCAAGGATGAAGCAGCCACAACCTCTACAACACATCCAATAACCCGTTACCATTGAAACAGAGAAAAGTTACGGCATATTATGTTGCGCCAATTGAATAAATGAGCTGCCCATTCTAATCGCATTTTCCAGCTCGCAGATATTTAGCCTTTTTGGTTCCAGTGCTTCAGCTGCAGATCGAGGTTCCTTTGAAATAAGTTGAGGGTCTCTGCCTCAACCACCAAATTGGACAGCGAGACACCCACCGCTCTCTGTGTGAAAATGTTTGTTTTTGTGTCTCCTCTAATCCTTCCAGTGATCAACCTAGAGAAAATAGCTCTTCCCTTTCCACTCTGTCCAAGTCACTCATTATCTCGTACCCCTCAGTCAAATAATCCCTCAGCCTCCTCTGTTCTAAGGAAAACAACCCAAAGCCTATCCAATCATTGCTCCGAATTGTAAGTTTCAAGCCCTGGCAATGTTCTTGTAAATTTCCTCTATTTCTCCAAAGCAATTACATCTTCCCTGTAATTTGATGACCAAAACTGAACACCAACCTCTAGTTGTGGCCTAACCAGCATTTTATACAGCTCCAGTTTTATATCCCGATAAAGAATATCAATAAAGGGAAACATCCCATATGCCTTCTTTACAAGATGGTAAAATTATCTACCACCTGCCACTTTCAGAGTGCTGGGGACATTCACTCCACTGTTTCTTACTTCCTCAACCCCTCTTAATTCCCTCCCATTTATTGTGTATTCCTTTGTTGTGCTTGCCCACCCAAAGGCATAACGACACATTTCTCTGGGTTTCATTTCATTTGTCACTTTTCCTCTCAAATCGACCAAACTATTCCTCTCGATATTATTCTGCAGTCAACAGCCTCCATCTTCACTATCAGCTGTGTGGACAATTTTAGTACTGTTCTCAAATTTCCCATTCACGCCTCGCACCTTTCGGCCTAGATTATTGATTTATACAACAAATATCACATGACTCCGCACTGAGCCTATGGGATACCACAGGAAACTGCAGGTTCATTCTCAAAAACATGGATTGAACATTACCCATTGTGTGTCCTGTCAATGAGTCAAGTTTGAATCCAACTCGCTATATTCCCCTGTATCTATTGGGCTTTTACTTTTCTGCCCAGGCTGCCATGTGAGATCGATGTAGACAACATCTATTTCCCCACCCTCACTGATCTTTTATAATAGCTCCAACGGGCAGTGTGTGAGCTGTGATTTGTAAACTAGTGTCCACTGTGTGAATGACTGCTGCTCCAAGAAGTACCCCAGCTGGGCTGGCTCAAAATGGGCACACAATGAGCCAAGAGGAGTCATACAAAAGAACAGCCAAAGATCCCTGACCCCTCAATGATCACAATACAGCTGTGAGAGGTCATAAATGTGAGCAGCAAAAATGTTGTTTTAGGAACACAATTTTGCGTTAGTGTTACATGATACAGCTGCAAGCTGAACTGAGAATAGTGCTGAAAATGAAGAGAAACCAGTCGTACTTGGAGCTTGACCCAAAGCTGAAGTTATTTACCTTGAAATTTGACAATTAGAAATTCAATTGGTGTCCTATCCAAAGCAGTATCAATCTCCATTAATCCTGATGAGATTCTGTGATGGCCAGTAGGGTAGGAGCAGTATGTGGTCTGAGGTCCTTGGTTTGGATGGGGTGGTTAGCAGGCAAAATCTTTGAGAAGCATTGGATTTGAGTGTGTGCTGTGAGCACAATGAAAGAAGTGAGCAATTGGCACTTGTCTTTGAAGCAAATATTTTACTTAAACTAGGGACAACAGGGTAAAAATCTTGGAATTCCCTCCTAATGGCATTGTGGGCCAACCCACAGCAAGTGGACTACAGCAGTCCTCCTCCTCTAACCAAAAAAGGTTCTGAGTGCCGATTTGGTAAGTTACTAGTTTTTTTTTTTCCAATAGTCTTTATTTGGGAATTCAGAACAATAGGAATGGATGTTAGGGCAGTTGCACGCTCCTCCTGTCGAATGTGGGAGGTAAGGGTCACCACTAGTGTCCCTGCTGACTTCATCTGTGGGAAGTGCATCCAACTCCAGCTCCTCGGAAACTGCATTAGGGAACTGGAGCTGGATGAACTTTGGATCATTCGGGAGGCTGAGGGGGTGATTGAGAGGAGTTGCAGGGAGGCAGTCGCACCTCAGGTACAGGAAAAAAGTAGATGGGTTACAGTCAGGGGACGGAAAGGGAACAGGCAGACAGTGCAGGGATCCCTTGTGGCCGTTCCCCTCAATAACAAATATACCGTTTTGGATACTGTTGAGGGGGATGACTTACCAGGGGTAAGCCATGGGGTACAGGTCTCTGGCGCAGAGTCTATCCCTGTTGCTCAGAAGGGAATGGGGGAGAGGAGGAGACCCTTAGTCATTGGGGACTCCATAGTTAGGGGGACAGATAGGAGATTCTGTAGGAATGAGAGAGACTCATGGTTTGTGTGCTGCCTCCCAGGTGCCAGGGTCTGTGATGTCTCGGATCGTGTTTTCGGGATCCTTAAGGGGGAGGGGGAGCAGCACCAAGTCGTGGTCCACATAGGCACCGATGACATAGGTAGGAAAAGGGATGGGGATGTAAGGCAGAAATTCAAGGAGCTAGGGTGGAAGCTCAGAGCTAGAACAAACAGTTGTTATCTCTGGTTTGTTACCCATGCGACGTGCTAGCGACGCAAGGAATAGGGACAGAGAGCATCGAACACGTGGCTACAGGGATGGTGCAGGAGGGAGGGATTCAGATACCTGGATAATTGGGACTCATTCTGGGGTAGGTGGGATCTCTACAAACGGGATGGTCTGCACCTGAACCAGAGGGGTACCAATATCCTGGGGGGGAAATTTGCTAATGCTCTTCGGGAAGCTTTAAACTAATTCAGCAGGGGGATAGGAACCTGAATTGTAGCTCCAGTGTACAGGAGGTTGAGAGTAGTGAGGTCAGGAATAAGGTTTCAAGGGCGCAGGAGTGTACCGGCAGGCAGGAAGGTGGTTTGAAGTGTGTCTATTTCAATGATAGGAGCAGCCGGAATAAGGTGGGTGAACTTGCACCTGGGACTTCGATGTTGTGGCCATTTTGGAGACATGGATAGAGCAGGGACAGGAATGGTTGTTGCAGGTTCCGGGGTTTAGATGTTTCAGTAAGATCAGGGAAGGTGGTAAAAGAGGGAGAGGTGTGGCATTGTTAGTCAAGGACAGTATTACGGTGGCAGAAAGGACGTTTGATGAGGACTCGTCTACTGAGGTAGTATGGGCTGAGGTTAGAAACAGGAAAGGAGAGGTCACCCTTTTGGGAATTTTCTATAGGCCTCCGAAAAGTTCCAGAGATGTAGAGGAAAGGATAGCAAAGACTATTCTGGATAGGAGCGAAAGGAACAGGGTAGTTGTTATGGGGGACTTTAAATTTCCAAATATTGACTGGAAACACTATAGTTCAAGTACTTTAGATGGGTCAATTTTTGTCCAATGTGTGCAGGAGGGTTTCCTGATACAGTATGTAGATAGGCCAACAAGAGGCGAGGCAACATTGGATTTGGTACTGGGTAATGAACCAGGCCAGGTTTTAGATTTGGAGGTAGGTGAGCAGTTTGGTGATAGTGACCAGAATTCAGTTACGTTTACTTTAGCAATGGAAAGGGATAGGTATAATCGCAGTGCAAGAGTTATAGCTGGGGGAAAGGCAATTATGAGGCGATTAGGCAAGACTTAGGATGCATAGGATGGGGAAGGAAACCGTAGGGGCTGGGCACAATTGAAATGTGGAGCTTGTTCAAGGAACAGCTACTGCGTGTCCTTGATAAGTATGTACCTGTCAGGCAGGGAGGAAGTGGTCGAGTGAGGGAACCGTGGTTTACTAAAGAAGTTGAATCTCTTGTCAAGAGGAAGAAGGAGGCTTATGTAAAGATGAAGAATGAAGGCTCAGTTAGGGCACTTGAGAGTTACAAGTTAGCCAGGAAGGACCTAAAGAGGGAGCTAAGAAGAGCCAGGAGGGGACATGAGAAGTCTTTGGCAGGTAGGATCAAGGAAAACCCTAAAGCTTTCTAATAGGTATGTCAGGAATAAAAGAATGACTAGAGTAAGATGAGGGCCAGTCAAGGACAATAGTGGGAAGTTGTGCGTGGAGTCCGAAGAGATAGGAGAGGCGCTAAATGAATATTTTTTGTCAGTATTCACAAAGGAAAAAGACACTGTGGTCGAGGAGAATACTGAGATACAGGCTATTAGACTAGACAGGGTTGAGGTTCATAAGGAGGAGGTGTTAGCAATCCTGGAAAGTGTGAGAATAGATAAATCCCCTGGGCCGGATGGGATCGATCCTAGGATCTCTGGGAAGCCAGGGAGGAGATTGCAGAGCCTTTGGCTTTGATCTTTATGTCGTCATTGTCTACAGGAATAGTGCCAGAAGACTGGAGGATAGCAAATGTTGCCCCCTTGTTCAAGAAGGGGAGTAGAGACAACCCTGGTAATTATAGACCAGTGAGCCTTACTTCGGTTGTGGGTACAGTGTTGGAAAGGATTATAAGAGAGAGGATTTATAATAATCTAGAAAGGAATTATTTGATTAGGGATAGTCAACACGGTTTCGTAAAGGGTAGGTCGTGCCTCACAAACCTTATTGAGTTCTTTGAGAAGGTGACTAAACAGGTGGATGAGGGTAAAGCGGTTGATGTGGTGTATATGGATTTCAGTAAAGCCTTTGATAAGGTTCCCCACGGTAGGCTATTGCAGAAAATTCGGATGCATGGGATTGAGGGTGATTTAGCAGTTTGGATCAGAAATTGGCTAGCTGGAAGAAGACAGAGGGTGGTAGTTGATGGGAAATGTTCATCCTGGAGTTCAGTTACTAGTGGTGTACTGCAAGGATCTGTTTTGGGGCCACTGCTGTTTGTCATTTTTATAAATGACCTGGATGAGGGTGTAGAAGGATGGGTTAGTAAATTTGCGGATGACACTAAAGTCGGTGGAGTTGTGGATAGTGTGGAAGGATGTTGCAGGTTACAGAGGGACATAGATAAGCTGCAGAGCTGGGCTGAGAGATGGCAAATGGAGTTTAATGCGGAAAAGTGTGAGGTGATTCCCTTTGGAAGGAGTAACAGGAATACAGAGTACTGGGCTAATGGTAAGATTCTTGGTAGTGTGGACGAGCAGAAAGATCTCGGTGTCCATGTGCATAGATCCCTGAAAGTTGCCACCCAGGTTGATAGGGTTGTTAAGAAGGCGTACGGTGTGTTAGGTTTTATTGGTAGAGCGATTGTGTTTCGGAGCCATGAGGTCATGTTGCAGCTGTACAAAACTCTGGTGCGGCCACACTTGGAGTATTGCGTACAGTTCTGGTCACCACATTAGAAGAAGGATGTGGAAGCATTGGAAAGGGTGCAGAGGAGATTTACCAGGATGTTGCCTGGTATGGAGGGAAGGTCTTATGAGGAAAGGCTGAGGGACTTGACGCTGTTTTCATTAGAGAGAAGAAGGTTAAGAGGTGACTTAATAGAGACATACAAGATGATCAGAGGATTAGATAGGGTGGACAGTGAGAGCCTTTTCCTCGGATGGTGACGGCTAGCACGAGGGGACATAGCTTTAAATTGAGGGATGATAGATAAA
Source organism: Ginglymostoma cirratum (assembly GCA_024137785.1). Taxonomy (NCBI): domain Eukaryota; kingdom Metazoa; phylum Chordata; class Chondrichthyes; order Orectolobiformes; family Ginglymostomatidae; genus Ginglymostoma; species Ginglymostoma cirratum. Next base: position 34,993,718 of record JAHRHZ010000042.1, on the reverse strand, counting down.
GGAGAGATGTCAGAGGTAGTTTCTTTACACAGAGAGTAGTAAAGGCGTGGAATGCCCTGCCTGCAATAGTAGTAGACTCGCCAACTTTAAGGGCATTTAAATGGTCGTTGGATAAACATATGCATGATAATGGAATAGTGTAGGTTAGATGGGCTTCAGATTGGTTTCACAGGTCGGCGCAAGATCGAGGGCCGAAGGGCCTGTACTGCACTGTAATGTTCTATGTTCTATATTCTATGTTCAAGAAGGCAGCTCACCACTACCTTCTCAAGGGCAACTCGGGACAGGCGATAAATGCTGGCCAGCCAGCAATGCCCACATCCCAAAAATGAATGAATAAATAAAATTTGTGGTCTCTCATGACATTTAGAGTCTATGGAGTGCATTTCCAAGGCATCTCCAAATTTCATGAATTTCTTGCTTGAGGAAATATCTTAATAATCTTTTGCCATGGAGCAAAGTGAGAGTTCAGAGACTGTATGTTCCTGTTAGGGTAAAGGGAAAGGGCTAGTTGGTGTAGGGAATGTTGGATGACTAGAGAAAATGGGGTTTTGGTCAAGAAAACGAAGAAAGCGTGTAACAGTTATAGGCAGCAGGGACTGAGTGAATCCCGAGAAGAGTATAAATGCAGTAGGAGGATACTTAAGAGGGAAATCAGGAGGGCAGAAAGGGAACATGATATCGCTTTGGCAAAGAGGGTTAAGGAGAATCCAAAGCGAGTCTAGATACATTAAGAACAAAAGGGTATCTAGGGAGAGAAATAGAACCCTCTAAAGATCAGCAAGGCTGCCTAGGTGTGGAATCACAGAAGATGAGGAAGTTACTAAGTGAGTATTTTACATCAGTGTTTACTGTGGAGAAGGATCTGGAAGCTAGAGAGCATGGGGAAATAAATAGCAACATCTTGAGAAATGTCCATATCACAGAGGTGGAGGTGCTGGATATCTTAAAACACACTGAGGTCAATAAATCCCTGGGACCTGATCAGGTGTACCGTAGAATCCTGTGGGAAGCTAGGGAAGAGATTGCTGGTCTCCTTGCTGAGATATTTATATCATTTATAGCCATAGGTGAGCTACCTGAAGGCTGGAGATTGACAAACATTGTGCCACTATTTAAGAAAGGTGGTAAGGAAAAGCCATGGAACTACAGACTGGTGAGCCTGACATCAGTGGTGGGCAAGTTCATAGAATCATTCATAGAGTCCCTACAGTATGGAAACAGGCCATTTGGCTCAACATGTCCACACTGCCCCTCTGAAGAGCGTCCCACCCAGACTCAGTCCCCTAATTTCCTGCTTATAACCCACCTAATCTAAACATCCCTGGGCACTATGGGCAATTTAGCATGGCCAATCCACCCACTTTGCACATCTTTGGAGTGTGGGAGGAAACCAGACCACCCAGAGGAAACCCACACAGACATGGGGAGAATATGCACAGACAGTCGCCCAGGGGTGGCATCAAACCTGGGTCCCTGGCGCTGTGAGGCAGCAGTGCTAACCACTGAGCCACCGTGCCACCGTTGTTGGAGGGAATCCCATGAGATAGGATTTACATACATTTGGAAAGGCAAGGACTGATTAGGGATAGTCAACATGGCTTTGTGCATGGGAAATCATGTCTCACTAACTTGGTTGAGTTTTTTGAAGAGGTAACAAAGAGGATTGATAAGGGCAGAATGGTGGACTTGATCTATATGGACTTCAAGTAAGGCGTTCAACAGGGTTCTGGATGGCAGACTAGTTAGCAAGGTTAGATCACATGGAATGCAGGGAGAACTGGCCATTTGGATACAGAACTGGCTCAAAGGTAGAAGACAGAGGGTCGTGGTGGAGGGTTGCTTTCAGACTGGAGGAGTGTGACGCAAGAATTTATGCCGAGTCCACTGCTTTTTGTCATTTATGTAAATGATTTGGATGTGAACACTGGAAGTATGGTTAGTATCAGAGATAAAAAGTACTGCAGATGCTGGAGAATCCGAGATAA